>JAJONY010017268.1:0-28504 GCA_029582405.1 Solanum gandarillasii | reverse complement strand
TAATTCATGAAGTAATACATAATCAACATCAATATAAGCAATTGACATATTCCCTTCAAGGCTTCATTCAAAGACTCAACCCTAATTTCATAGAAATTATACATAACCTAGGGTAGAATCATCATACAAACATGAATTATATAACATCACATTCGATTCATAGTCTTCACTCAATATCCAACACAAACTAGGGTTAGAATTAGGAAAAGAAGGAGAAACATGGGTCTCATGGGGAATTCTTCAAGAAACCACAAAAACAACATAAATTCATTCATAATTGTTCATATAACATCAATCAAATTCATTTTATAACATCAATTTCACTTTAGAAAGAAGACCCACGTTTTTGGATTGAAAACATAGAAATTGGAGATTTTGAAATTTATCTTGAAGGGACCTTTTGGGGAAAGGAATCCCAAGAGTGATAAGCAACCATACCTTAGTTGATTCCTTGAGAATCAATGGAGAAACTCCAAGCAATTTATGAAAGAACCTTGAAATCCTAGCTCCAATGTATTCTTCTTCTTCTAAGGTTTTTTAGAGGGAGAGTTTAGAGAGAAGTGGGAGAGTTTTGATTTCAATTGGGTGTTGTGTATAATGACCATAACTTGTGAATTTAGACTTAAAAACCAATATATAATTAACCTCTAAAAATACCCAAAACACCTCTACTTAAATAGGACTTAAATGGAAAAGTCCCAAAACTCCTCATTTAAATGGTCCCCGTGAGGGACCACGACTAACATTCACGGACTGTGAAAGTGTACCATGGGCCGTGGCACTGCCCGTGGTGTTGGAGGCAGTGGCTCCCCTTTCGTGCACAAGCCAAAACTTGGCCAAGGCAAGACCACGGAGCCTCTCACGATCCGTGGTCATGACCACGGTCCGTGGTGATGGTCTTGGTCATGACTTGGCCTTGTGGAGGCAAGGCCTTCAAGCATTGGTGCCAAGTGATGTTCACGAGCCACCCCTCTCCCTCGTCAAGTGCACCACGGCCCGTAGTGGTGCCCGTGGTGCCTTGGGCAGTAGCTACCCTAACAACCCCCAACTCCCTAAAAGCCAAGAGAACTCCACGCCCACCTTCACAACCCGTGAAGTGGACCACGACTCGTGGTCACTCTCGTGAAGGGTGAGGCAGTGTCTGGGACACTTGGAGGTCCCTCTCCCTCGACCAAGGAAACTCCACGAAGCTTCCCACGGTCCGTGGTCATGACCACGAGCCGTGGTGATGACCGTGGAGTTTGAGGCAGTCGCTCCAAATTTGGGGCAGCCTTGGCCTTAGGCCTTGGCCTTAGGCCTTGGCCTTAGGCCTTGGCTTGCCCCTTTTGTTTGGCAGTCCTCTATTAGGCCTTAACTCATAGACCACCAAAGCACACCTAGATAGTCTACTAACTTAGGGGAATTCATTTTATACCTCATTGACACTACGTTTAGGCTCTAGTTCAACCTATGAAATTTCCGGGGTGTTACAGAAAATGTCTTTAAACACGTCTAGGATGAAGATTCTTAGATACCCACTTCCAATTTCTTGGAATTGAAAACCTTCAAAACCTTCAAGCTCAAGAATAATGTCTCCCAAAAAACTCTAAGAACTAAAAACTGAAAAATATTCTAAGTCTCAGTAATTCTCTACAACTTGATAAATTTCTTAATTGATCGACACTAAGCTACATAATTAAATGGATATGTATAGTTTTCAAAAAAATTTGCTGCGAAAGACCACTCGGCGTAGTTAGTCGGGATCGCCGATACACTCGGCGATCCGCCCTTTGATTTGGTTCATCGCCTTTCAGCTTTTGCCTTCAGCATCTTCGCGTTTTGAATCATTGGGCAATATAGTACAGTTTTGCAAAACTGCTCGATGACGCGCTAACTGCTCCTTTTCACCGCCGACTTGATCTTTTCCTTCAGGGCTCAGCACTCTGGAATATTAGGCGAGATTAAGGCCATTCGGCAACTCGTCTAATGCTTTTGGGGATCCTCATGCCGTCTTTTCTTCCTTCTTTCAGCTGCTTTGTTCCTTTTTGCCAAGTAGTGTCCATGCTTTGGCTCAAACTCCAAATACCTGAAACTTAAGGATTTACATCAGTTATTGAGACAAAATATGCATTTGAGGACACTAAATCTATCAAAATAAAGCCCTAAATGAGTCCAAATCGTGGACTCATCATCTTCTCCTATATGTGTGTATGTACTCTTGTTGAATTATTTTCCTTGCTCTAAAGCGATATTATCACCAATAGACCTCTCTTTCGTATGTCTTAATTGACCCACTAGTGTCTAGTTGCTTCAATATTGTGCTCTTTATTATTATCTGTTGTACCTTCATTCTCTGGTACTTTTTGTGAGTCATCATCAATCAAGACGACAAAAGGATTAGCAGTAGTAGCTCTTTTTTGTGTGGGTGTTTTAGCTATATCACTCATAACATTATTGTTTTGCCTTGTGCATACCTTATGAGTTGGGTTCCACTATTTCCTATTATACCCATTTCTCCTCATTTGATTTTTCATTGGAACAATTGTTCCCTCTTCCTCCATTTTTTGCTTGCCCATTGTCTCAGTATCCTCCAACTTTTGTCCCAATTCAAGATGAAGCACTCTACATTCTTCTTCGCCATGACTCATGACCTTGAAGCTTGCACTCTTTACAATATTTAGGGAACGTGTCATATTGTATCTTAACATGTTACTCTTTGATGTTTTAGTAACATCATTGATAATTTCCATCTCCACAAATTTTAGGAAAATCAAAGAATAGATACACCTGAGAACCTTAGCATAACTAGGTCTTGTCTTGTTAATAGTTGACATGTCTTCCCTACTGTTGTAGCCAAAAAAATATGGATTCATTAACAAAATATGTAGGTTTTAAATACAAAAAAAAAATCCATGTTATAACTTGAGTCGTCTCTTCTTCAATATTAAATTTGACATCATATATTAAGAGAAAATGGCCAAATAGCCCCCAATCTATGGTCGGATTCTCAACTACACATTTTAACTTAACGGGTTAAAAGTGGAATATATACCCCCTTGAAACGCCATAACCAGTCAAATGTCAAGTGCGTGAAACACACGCACTTACACATGTATTTCACCAACTGTTCCTTTTTAAAAATAATAATTTCTCCTTCGTCTTCTTCATTTCTTCAACCATTTTTTTAACCCTAAATTTTTGTGTAAGCTTGATTTGGAGAAAATGTTGATGGATACAGTGGGGGTCTTCCCCCACCTCCGTGTCCACCTCCGCCTCTCTCTTTATCATCTCCTCCACCTTCATCATTATCTTTTTCACCCACTAAAAGAACTATCCACCATTTTCTGTTGAGAATAAAGCTTCGAATTGAAAAGACATGAAAATCATCGTAAATTCAATTTCAATTCCACCACCAAAGAAAAAAAAATTAATTGAGATTTCGTTGGTTATTCGTTGTCAGAAGCAAAAAGAGGTGTGGTGCTTGTTGGTTCACCAGATCGACATCTTGCTGCTTGTCAACAGTGAAGAGGAAGAGAGACAGCTAAAGGGGTTTTGATTTGGTGAAGTTGTTGCTCCAATGATGTAGGTGGTTTGGTTATTTCACTGTTGTTTGTTGGTCGAAGCTCCGGCGTGAAGATCCGATTGGAGCAGTGACAATGATGAAAAATGGGGTGAGAGAAAGAAGAAAGATAATAAATAAATAAAAATACATATATTCATAAAAACTAATTAAAAATAAAATTTATCAAATTTATTTTTGTTGCTCACTCTCTCAAAGAGAGTGAAATACATCCACTTTGCCAAATCAACAATTAGAGAGGTAATAATTAAAGTTTTTAAAATAGTTTAGGGGTGATAGGACCCCATAAAGTTAAAGTGTGTAGTTGAGAATCCGACAATATGTTGAGGGCTATTTGACCTCATGAGATATGAATATCTGTCCTTAGCCAAATTATAGTAGTTGTTCTTAGAAATTATGTTAATAAATCATTTTGGCCTATTGAATATCATAGGAATATGAAATTATAATATGATTAAGGGAAGTGCTAAATGGCCATAATTATGTGGCCATAATTTGGCCATAATTATAAAAAGACTAATTTAACTTTTTTTCCTTTTAAAGTAAATTCAAGTCTTTATTACTACTATTTTCTAAACTTCTAAAAATACGTGTCAACAACAGTTATTATCTTTAGTGAGTTAGAATTATTATTAATTGTGTGAAGGAAATTATTTAATGGACTTTATAATGTGGGACCATTACAATCTAACTTCACCTTCTTTTAATTCTTCCTAATTCACTCTTTCTTTGTTCCTTTTTCTTTATTTTTTTTGTGAGCCTTTATCTTTTCTTTTCCATTACATATAAAATTAAATTATACAAATTCTAATTCCGTAAGATATTTTTTGATTTAGTTTATCAATGATTTTCTAATTTTGAACTTGTAAAATAACATTTATTTATTTCTATTATATACAAATCATCCAATTCTAAAATCAAGCACACAAAAAAAATATTCATTAATATCTAACTTCATAACACAAAATTTGTTGGGGATAATATTACATTTGTTTTCTTTATTTTAATTTCATTATAGTATATTTAATACACTATCATCAATAGTAAAAAATAATATGATTTGCTTTTTTTCTTCTTCACTAATATATTCATTTGAATATTATATTTCAAAAAAAAAAATACTCATTTGAATATTATATTTCATAATCATCTTTTAAAAAATAAATAAAATATTTTTTTATGATAAAGACTATTCTTTTCAGATAATAACAAATCTTTATTTAATAAAGTTTGTACTTTTATGTGATAAATATAGAAAGATAAGTTTCATGTGATAAATTTAATAGTTAGATGAATTTTATGTATTACAAAAATAAGAAAGTAATTTTTCGTGTTATAAATTCTTTTGATATTTTATAGTGAAAACATGACATAACACTATAAATAAGTTAATTACAAACAAGGTAGTTTTAGAAACTTTCTTTAATGTGATACTTCTCACAAAGTTCAGTAATATATTTGATACTTCTCACATGTAATTTTTTTTAAAACCTTTTTATTTCAATGATTAATTTCAATCTTAAACATCGTATGTGTGGATTTATTTGCTTATCATTATTTGAATATTTTGTTCAGTTAATAAAAAATATTCTTGTGTATATTTTTTGTGTATGTGTATAGTTCATTCGATTTATTTTTAAAAATAAATATTGTTCAGTTAATAAAAAAAATTGTACGCTTTAGTTTAAAAAGTATTTTTGAATTGTACCTTAAAAAAATGTTCATGAGGTACCAATGCATACCTTTGAAAAAATATTTTTTCGCTTAAAATAAATCTCTTTATTGAAGAAGACAATTAAATTTCTCATTAATAATAACTACAAATGACTATCTTATCTACTTAAGATTATACTTAATTATTTTGAACTACAAATTTAGTAAATTATAGTAATTAAGCGTAGATTAAAAAAAATGGTTGAATTTTTCTTTAAATATAATCAACTAAATAGATTAGTCTATATATATATATATATATATATAATGGATGTTTTTCAAGAGAAAAAATAATGTCATTTTGGAAATTAGATATTTCTAAAAAATAATTGATGATAAGACATTTATAACTATGTCATGAATAACACATTAGATTTTTATATCATAATCATTCCAAACAAGAATTAAGATATATAGAAATTGGTGAAATTATACTAATTTTAACCACTCCAATAATATTAATTAATTGAGGATATTTCAAAACAAATAAATAAAAGACACTCAATACTTACTTATCAATTATAATACTTTAAAATAGATGTATTTTATGTAGGATACTATATTAAATTAGAATATATTTAGTACTATGTAAATAAAGTATAACATAATTAGGATATACATTTTTTTTAAATATTTTCATTTAATATAGAATTTTCATTTAACTTAAATATATTCAATGTTTAAGCTAAAGGGAAAAAATGTCCAAAAATAAACTAGTTTATAGTGTGAACATGTCCTTTTATAATTTTGGCCAAATTTTTTATGCCCAAAAGGATTTTCCCATTAGGATGTACATTTTTAAAAAATTATTTTCATTTAATATAGAATTTTCTATCGAAGGAGACAATTAAAATTCATGTTAATAATATACATAAAAATATGTTTTTAAATATAATTTGAAAAATATTTCAATAACGATAAGCAAAACTCAAAATACTTTAGAATTGATAAAAATCAACACATTATAGAACTACGTAATTTAATTTTTTAAAACATAATAATTAAATATGTAGTTTAATTTTTTAAATATTTAGTTTAATTTTTAAATATGTAGTTTTAAATACGTAATTTAATTTTTTAAAACATAATATTTAAATATGTAGTTTAATTTTTTAAAGCATAATAATTAACAAATATCAAAACAACAACATTAATGTGTAACTATCTTGGGTTGTTGTGAAATCGGATCGACACTTATGAGCCATATGATTTTTAGTATTTCTTTATTGTATCAATATCTACCGATTCTAAAGTATTTTGAATTTTGACTTTTATTATTGAACTATTTTACATTATATATAAAAAAAATTATTTAAAATTGAATTAAAAAAAATATTTATATAGATAATTTAAATTTATTCATATAATATATACAATAAAATTACTTAATTTTAAAAATTCTTAATCAGTTTCAAAAAAATATTAATTTTAGAGCAAAAAAATTATTCTGACTACAACTATGTATACTTAATATTTTAACATATCATTTAATAGCAAACATTTTTTTATATATATAAAACAACGAATAATACTAATAAAGAAAAATATATGTGTGATGAAACTTTGATCTAGGTCATGTTTAACAAATTTGTGTTGTCATTATCATCAGTGAACTATGAAGATGTTTGTCTTTCAATTTTTTTTTATAAAAGTTTATTTTGAAATCATAAAGAACTTTCTATATCCTTTCCTAGTTATTATAATTTTCAATGAGGCACCATCAACATTTGTGTTATAATATGATTCATTAATTTTAATGAGTCTTTATTTGTGTATGATGTGATTCACATACGTTTGAGGATATGAAAGTAATTACATAATGGAGGAAACATGATGGTAATTTCAGTTTTCTTCATATTTCACTCACATACATTCTAAGTATAATCGGATAAAATATATTTTTATCATTTAACTTTTTTATAGAAAATTCATGCATAGCAACAACTCCTTTAAATAAATAAGAGTAATTGGTTTGTCAACTTGGTGAATTTCATATTTTTAATTTGAGTATTATAGATATAAATTTTTAATATTTAAATTTAGATATAATTTATCTTTTGCGATTAAAAATTATAAAGTAAAATAGATAGCCTACACTTTACTCCTCTTTTGTACTTTTTAATTTATTTTTTTATCATTAAGAAATAAGTAGAGCTGTCAATATGGGCTAGCCCACCTCATCTGGGCTAACCCATACAGGCTTTGACATTTTACGGGCCAGGCCAGGCTAGCCCATTTTTTGGTGTGGGCCAGAAAATGGTCGGCCCAACCCACAAGTACGTGGGCTACAGGCTTGCCGGGCCAGCCCACTTTTTTAAAAGTTATATATATTTTTATAATTATTAAATTAAATTATAAATTATAATTTAAAAATATTATCATAAATATCGATAAAACAATATTACATGGTGTTAATGTTACTGCTTGTTAATCAAATCCACAAATAAAATTATCTTTATAATATTTATTAAGTTTTTTTCAAGTAAAAGTATAAATATCTAAATAGAAATATTAACCTAACTGTTTTGCAATGATCACAATAAAACACAAAAATTATGACAATATTCCAACCATAAAAATGTAAAAGATAAACTCCTTAAAAAATGATGAAACTTATGGTGTATCTAACACTTCATGATCATCTTCATCAAGCATATCTGAATCAACTTGTGGGAAAGTTGTCTTAACATCTTCATTTTCATATGCAATTTATATGCGGTTTCAATTAGTTAAATATTAAAAAATAACTAAATTGAGAATTATAATATTTAATGTACACAAAAATATATTACCAGTTTGAGAAAAACTATGTAACCAGTTTCGAGTAGCAACAAGTGTTTGGACATTTTCATGGTGGATGCAACTTCTATACTTGGTGATTTCCTAAAAAACTTTAAATAGATTTTGAGTTTGGATCTCTTTAATTTTAAATTTTAATATTATATTATATTTTTTAATTAATTTGTATTAGCCCACGGGCCAGCCCTACCTATATTTCTCAAGCCCCACAAATTAGCAAGCTTATTCAGGCCGGGCTAAAAAGCCCTTTTTTTAAATGAGCTCCAAAATTTTTAGCCCAGTCCTATTAAATTTTGGGTTAGGCTAGACCTAGCCCATATTGACGGCTCTAGAAATAAGAAATGAAAAATATATAAACCAAAAAGAATAAGTAGAAGGAGGAAATTTAGAAATTGAAAAAGATATATTTTTTATTTATTTTTTTACTACTATTATCATATTTTTAATTTTCTTTTTAGATCTTGAAAATTTCAAGTAAGAAGAGTGGGTGAGATTTATGTTTTCTTTGATGAATTTTGTGGTTTCTTTCTCATGTTTAATGATGAAATCATCAATAATTAATCTTATTAATTAGTTTTAATGTATTAGAAACATAATTGAATAATATATTTAATATTTAAGTTAAAGGACAAAAATATCCAAAAATAAACCGTTTATAGTATAAACATGTCTTTTTACCATTCTAGTCAAATCATGGCCAAAAGGATTTTTGGTATGATTAATTTAGTCTGCCTCGAAACTATGCTAAAGATACTCGAGATTTGACTTTGCCGGCGGCATTGGTCAAACAAAAAAGTTAAAAAAGATATAAATAAGGAAATTGAAGGGTGGTTTGGTATGTTCAACGGAAGTAGAATAATATTTTATGCTCCCCCAATCCCCAAGACATGGTCATCTTCGCAAGAGAAATGCAGAAAATGGGACCCACTATCTCTGCAGTTCCCTTCTTTTTAATCATTTACAGGCGCCATCACTTCTCACCATTTTCCTTTCCCCTAATCGGACCGTGCTATGGCGGAGACTCACCGGCGGCGGAGAAAGTCGCCGACGTCCACATTCCAACTCGCCATCATTGTCTTCCTGGTGAGCTTAGTGAATTTGCAGTTCAGTTCAGTCAAGTTTGTTTGGAGTCAATCCATAGTCAACGGTGCCGGCACCGCTTCACAACTCGATAATCCGGCTGTGCTTGATTTAGTTACTCGAACTGTATATAACCGTATATACAATCTGACGCTAGGCCTTTTCGACAACCAATTTTCGGATAAATTCAAATTCTGCATTCTAAATCGGTAAATATTTGCTTATTATTATTTTTTTGTGTGGGGAAGGGGGAGTTGAATCACGAAGAGAGAACAGGGAAAGTGAAATATCTATTTATAGTAAGAAAGGCAAATTGTTGGTCCAATTTATTCATTATATATATTATGTTCTCGGATATGTAGCTTATTCTTAATGATGATATGATGTGTTGCAGAGATGAAGAATGGAACCATGCCTTCAATTACTCATCTAATCTCGCTTTTCTCAGTGCTTGTGTTACCAGAACAAAAGGTATTTGACATTTTCAAATTCTATTTTCACAAAATGAAGCAACTGCTAGAGAGAGTCCTTTCAGACCTCCGGCAAAATGACTTTATCTACTACGTGTTCCTTTTTTTCTTTCGTGAGTTTGCAATTGTGATTTTAAGGTAGCAGCATGAGACTACTGGCATAAATTATCAACAACAGGAAAAAATAAAGGGGACAATTAACATCAAATTATTCTATTCATGTACATCACTTAGTGGTGTTGTTGATATGCTTTTGAAATAAAGTCAGCTTTTATAGTAATTTCTTTTGATGATAAGTTTGCAGTGGTTGCATTTACTTTCACCTTGTTAGATCGTCACTCTTGTTCGTATTTGATGCTATATAAGATTGGATTAGCTAATCAAGTAATAAAGCTGTGATTACCATGTTAGGATTCACTCCTTCGATGGGCGAAACAAGTTTAGTTAACTATGGAACAATTAGATAAATTAGGTGGAATATTCAAGGGAAATTTATTTGTTATTGCAGAATGCAGAGCGAACTTTCAGGCCGTAGACTTCTCCGCGGACTGTCACTTCCCTCGCATCTAAACCGTTCAAGATATACAATCTTGTATATGATTACATTAGGCTTTTAAGATACAATATATCAATCTCTTCTTGTTTGTCCTATTTTATTTTGAGTGAACTATCCAGTTTGGCAGCCCAGAGTAAAAACCAACCAATATTATCCGAACTCATAAATTGCTATTAATAGCTAAATCCTTTCCTTTTTTTAATTACAAAGTTTGGCTAAAGCTTCCTTTTCTCTGTTTGTTTCTTGCTTCTGCCTTATTCTCACGTTTTTAGCCTTAATTGAAGCACTTATTTCTCTTGTATGCTCCTGTATTTTTGTCCACAACTAGGATCCGCTCTCAATGCCTTTGAATATTACTAGCAAGCTGTCCTCTTTACTTGCACTGTTGTATTCTCTATTGGCTGTGCTCTCGAGCATCTAACTAACATCAATCTTCGCTATTTGAAGAACCATAAAAATGAAAAGAATATCACACCTCCAGTCACACTCACACTTGTAATTATTAGGACCAATTCAAATGCATTTGGGTTATTAAACATTGGTATTTCAAAATTCATACAAAAATTTCATTAGAAAACCTTAAATTATAATGAGCAAAAACTCCAATGAAAGCCATTGAAGCTCACTTAAGCTTGAGTTTGGAAGTTCGGGTTTCCAAAATCAAATTTTTTTTGGGTGGATGTTGGAATAGATTGGTACATCTTAAGGAGTTTGAATCTCAATTTTGGGGTGATTTGATGGAGATTTAAGGTGGTTTGAGTTAAAATTTTATTCAAACTCAAAGTACGCGATGAACATGGAAGAAGATGAGATATGTATCCATGTATATATGTATGTGAGATACACGTGTCAGCAATATACCCAATATACCCAATGTAATTTCACAAGTGAGGTCTGGAGGGGATAGCGTGTTAGACCTTAATTTCACCTTGGGAGGTAGGGAGACTGTTTTCAAAAAAGGAACAATAACTACACCAAAATAATACAATAGTCGAAGTTCATAAAACTAAAGGAGTAATATTATGGTTACTAGTATGGAAGGATAACTGAAACAATATTTTATTACCTACTAACCTTCTACGTTAATCCTTGTCCTTCACAACCTCCTAGCTAAGGTCATGTCCTCGGTAAATTGAAATTGTGCCATGTCTGGTCTAATCACCTTTTCCAATACTTGTTCAATCTATCTCTACCTTTTCTGAAACCATCCATAGCCAATATCCCACACCTTCTCATTGGGACATCTATGCATTTCCTTTTCACATGTCCGAACCATCTCGGCATCGCTCCTGCATCTTGTCCTCCACCGGGGCCACTCTTACCTTGTCCATGATATCTTCATTTCTAAATCCCATTTCTCCTAGTACGACTACACATCCATTGCAATATCCTCATTTATGTAACTTTCATCTTCTAAACGTGAGACTTCTTGATTGGACAACACTCTGCCCCATACAACATAGTTTGTCTAACCACCTGTTTGTAGAACTTGTCTTTAAGTTTTGGTGGCACCTTCTTATCAGACAAGACTCTAATACGAGCTTTCGTTTTATCCACCCCACACCAATATGATATGAGACTGTCATGACCTAAAAACTCAGGTCATGATGGCACCTACTAAATCCCACCAGTAGGTAAGCCAACCCTTAGCCTAGTACCAACGTTAACAAGCCTCAAGAGCCGAAGAAAAGAAAGAAGCATAGTAAAATAGATTTGAGAAAGCTACGACCAAAGGCCAAGTACAAATCCGACATATACAAGAAATATACAGACTATCTCGAAATACAAAAGACTAGTCAGAAATACATATAAGAAGACGAGTCAACCACGAACCCCAATAAGCTCACCCTTAGTCTTCGGAATACCAGCTACAACAACACAAGGAGTCAATAGAGTCGATTGGAGCTCGAATCTGTAAGGGAAAAAGATGTTGAGTGCAACATGAGTACCAAAACAACAACGGGTACTCAGTAGGCATCAAAGACCAACCAAACTCGCAATTACAATAACATAATAATAAGTGAGTAAATAATAGGGTAACAAGGCAACAATAAAGGCATAGCTAGGCATGAATCATAATAAAGCTACTAAGGTAAACGACGAATGCAATAAAGCTATCTAAAGCCTAACTAGACCCTATAAGCCTAGAAAGCACAAATAAAGCATCATAGGTATAATTAGACAATCAATAACCCGACCGAAACCCCATAAGTTCGGCAGGTACACACAAAAGCTACACTACAAGGCACAACTTAGTAATAAACACCAACACCTTCCAGGAATCTGACATCGGGATAACATCTCCCAAAATCTTACGTCGAAATAGCTAGTCCTTCCTAGAATCTTACATTGGAAAGCCTTGTCAGAACCTAGCACACCCTGGAATCTTACATCAGAAAGCCTTGTTGGAACCTATCACACCCTGGAATCCTACATCAGAATGTCTAGTCCTTCCCGAAATCTTACATTAGAAAGCCTCATCGAAACCTAACACACCCCAAAATCTTACATCAAAATAACTAGACCTGTCTGGAATCTTACATCAGAAATCCTTAGAAACTCTTACATCGAAATGATTAAGAAAACTTGCTGCTACTGGAATCTCACATCAGATCATCTGTATAGAACCCTAGTATATTTTGGAATCTTACGCCGGAATAACAACAACACTAACTAGCCCCACTTGGACTCTCACCTCAGATCAACTATATCACAAAAAGGAATAGGGACCTGAACAAGTCTAGGTAGTCATCTCGCTAGAGCCAGCCGGTCACATGTACTAACAGGGCTACCTGAAGGTTACAACCTAGCTTGAAGGGTTGTATCTAACCTTTTTTCATTCTCGAATCAAGTCCCACGGGCCACAAAAGCCAACCTCTAAGGCAAATACTAGCCAAACCAATGCTAAGGCTCAATAACATCAATACTAAGGCCATCATAGCCTATTCACAATTCTTGGGAATAAACGAGACGTCAAACTAATCATGATCAAGACAACCATTACCCGAAGTAACCAAAATAAGGCCAAATCAATTCAATAACGATAAGAACAAGGAATCATGCTAAATATCAACCCGACACTTAGCAAATTATCATGTTAGAACAATCAACAAGCAAGGTCTAAGGATAGTAAGCCATAACCTGCCTCAGAAGTGAATACGCACGCTTCAAACTTTTGAACCGATGCTTTTCCCTTTCGAGCAGCCTCCAAACAATGCCACACTATCAAAATAGTGATTCTGGTGTCAATACGATCATTTTGACCCTCATAATGCAACAATCAATCTCAGGTCTAAAATTAGGCCAAAATTATTGTGGGACCCACTCAAGGAATCACGAAATTGACTCCGCCAAAAAGGTCCCAACTAGCTCAAGGAACTTGTACCCTAAAAACGGGCACAATCTAAGCTTTATCAAAGGCAAAACATCCCAACTATCAAACTTGGCCAAGAAACCCATTTCTAGCTAAAATCAACAAATTAAATGAAGACTTATGGATTTAGGAGCGAGAATATCCACCCTTACGACACCCCTAAGCAACTCCTAGCTCAATGCTTTTTTTTTTTTTTTGAGAAAAGGGTAACTGTGTAGTCACAAAAGATGATGATCATAGTATTAAGAGATAATAGATGTTACCCTTTTGTTTAGGAGTCTATTATTAGTTTCCTGTATTTCAGCCATATGATGATATACGTAGTTAGTCATCTTTACTATTTAGGACTTTAATAGTTTCCTGTAAACTAGGTTTCTGTTAATAGTACTTTATCAGTTTTGTATTGGCTCTATTTAAAGAGAAGGTTGTACGTGAATAAAAGTATCTTTCTCTCCTATATCTCAAACCTTTATATGGTACCAGAGCTTTTCTTCTCCTCACAGAGTTCTAAGTTCCTTATTACCCACCCACCACCAATGGCACCCTCAGTTACCAATTCTGATGCAACTAACACTACCACCATTGTTCAATTCAACTCGGTTACCCAGCTTCCGATTAAACTTGCTGGCAGCCATAACTTCTCCTTGTGGAAGGCCCAAGTGTCCATGCTCATGAGAGGACACAATCTTTATGGTCATCTTGATGGTACTATCCCTGCTCCTGCCGAGACCACTACCACCAACAACCTGACAATTTCCAACCCCGATTATGTAAATTGGTTTCGTCAGGACCAGTTAATCCAAAACGCAATTTTAGCATCAGTAGATCCCACTCTTGCTGCTATTGTAGCCGCTGCAACCACAGCCAAAGCAGCCTGGGATTCCCTCCATACGGCTTATGCCAATAAGTCACAAACTCGCATATTCAGCTTGCAAGATCGCCTCGCTCGTCTCACAAAAGAGAGTCAACCTGTAATAGACTATCTCAACCAAGTTCGATCTCTCTGTGATGAGCTTGCAACTGCTGGAGCTCCTGTCACCAATGCCGAACTCATTATCAAGACTCTCACTGGTCTTGGACCAGAATACCGCGAAATCTCTGCAGCAATTCGAGCACGTGACACCCCAATTTCATATGCTGAACTGTTTGAAAAGCTTAGCGATCACGAGCTTTTCCTCAAACACAATGCTCCGCCTCAATCCACTCCAATTACTGCTGCTGTTGCTCAAAAGTCCAGCTCTCAAACGCGGACCAACGCCATCAACAATAATAGGTGTTCAAACAACTACCAGCAACATTCTCAGTCAGGGCGCAACGCCCAAATGCATGCTGGAACCTTTCTCTGTCATATCTTTTGACCGACACCACCAACTACACCAGACCAACATACGTCCTATTGTTAATATATGCTTAACATATTTCTTTATAAATTATAGATTTAGTTAGGTTCAGATTAACCTGATTGATCTTATATATATTTTCATGTCAGGTGACAGTTATTTTGTTTACCATTTTTTCTCAACAGATGTTATGTGCTGAATCAGACCCAATTCAGCTCATTGAACTGGAGCACTTTTTCCTTTCCTTTTGCTCTGAGTTTTATATTATTGTTTCTCGTCATCTTGTTTATATGGAAGTGAAAATGATGCTGGAACAGACTGGATCTGACATCTTTTTCTTTCCTATTGCTAAACTTTTGTGCCATTATTCACTCTCTTCAGGCTACAGTACAGTTCAAAGATCTGATGAAAGTTATATATTGAACAGGGGATATTCAAAGAAGGTTGTGTACTGCTGCAGAAATTAGTTCCTACTTCAGTAACACCATAACATCAGGGTCCAATTATTTAACGCCCAACAGAAACTGTAATTTGACCTCTTGGGTTCCAGGCTGTGAACCAGGATGGGCCTGTAGCACCAACTCAGATCAGAACCCTGACTTGAGGAATTCTAGAGAAATACCAGCGAGAACTCTTGCTTGTCAGTCCTGCTGTGAGGGTTTCTTCTGTCCTCACGGTCTTACCTGTATGATACGTAAGTATATAACCAATATTATCAGCTTTTCGAAAAAAAACTCAAAAAACAATATTATCAATTGCTTCTTCTTCAACCATTTGTGAGGGAAAACTACAAATTTAGAAGTTAATTTTTCTGTTATTTTTTGTTTATGCTCTAGTATCAAGGAAGTTATTAATCACTAGCTTCTGGATTCCTGTGAGTAGACGGTGAAATCTTGTATGTAAGCATGTCTGCAGTAGCCTTGTGGTAAAATAATATAAGAGATAACGAGCATACTGTAGCTTTAGTTGAACAAGGAGGCTTCTATTGTTGTGTTTTTGGAAAATAGACAAGATAGTCCGATTATTTGGTTGTACATAGGACTAATAACCTAACAGTTGTTTCCTACATTTTACTCCCTTCTCTGAATCCTTGGTTAAAATAGCTGGTAAGGTTATCATGAACTGCTTGTGCTAAGGTTCTGGTATGATGTATGAATCTGTCTCTAGATGGTGATATTTTAGTTCAAGATTTTTTGTGGATATATATAATTAATGTATACATTGACATCCTTCATGAACAAGTTCCATAAAAGGGATTGCTGTTGACTCAGCATACATAGTGCCATGTCCAGTAATTTGATGTTGTGCTACATTGCCTTCAATATATGTGTGCACTACATGGAATAGTTAAGTGTTGCTCTAATTTTTACTTATTTGGGTTACATATATTCAACTTCTTAAGTCTTAGTTTCTATTTTTTTTTTGATAATTACCTTTTTCTGATTCTCAACAAAAGAAAATATGCCTGATATCTTCTTCATTTTTCTAGCCTGCCCTTTAGGTTCCTACTGCCCACTTGCCACACTCAATAGGAATACTGGAATATGCGAACCGTGAGTTCAGATTCTTGATACAAGGCCTCTCTGATTTTCTTACATCTTACTGCCCACTTTTTGTTTGCATAACATGTTTATTGGTATGTCTGTAGATATAGTTATCAATTACCTCCTGGGCAGCCAAGTCATACTTGTGGTGGGGCAAACATTTGGTCTGATGTTCGCAGCAGCTCAGAGGTATTTTGTTCTGCGGGATCATATTGTCCAACAAATACGGAGAAGAATCCTTGCAGTAGTGGGTACTATTTTATCTCAAAAACCCTGAAGTCCGGTTATCATCTAGCTGTAAATGTTCAAATAAGGCTTAAATCTGGTTACAGAAATCCCTTAAGGAAATCCTTATTACTTAGTTATACTTGCACATCACACTTCTTTCGTGATATTTCATCAATGTTACTCCTCTTATGTCCTTTCAAGGCTAATCTTTACCCTGAAATTACAGGAACTACTGCCCCACGGGTTCTACGGCTGAGAAACGTAAGTTCCAGGTTGAGGGTGACCAATTATTTTCAGTACATTGTTAATGTAGTAGTCTTTTCATACAAAATAAATAACAAATGCATTTTTATTCCCATTAAGCATATTTCAGTTGGATGAGTTTAGATTCTTTCTCGAATGTCGCTGCTTCATGTAACATTCACCTCTTGATGGACTTTCAGGATGCTTCAAGTTGACTTCATGCAATCCAAACACTGCAAGTCAGAATATTCATGCATATGGGGCGATGCTCATAGTAAGTTTTGATTATTATCAAGTCTCTGCCTACCTGATATCCCTTCGTAGTTTCTTGCTGTTTCTAGGTTTATATGAAGTGAGCACTGGATTCAGTAATGCACTGTGGTTTCAATAAAAGTTTTCTATTCTGTTGCCATAACCCTTCTGCTGATAAAAAATTTCAGAAATTATTGTGCTACCTTCCCCGTGCTGAAGTTAAAATTGGTTCCGCTCTTTAGTATCTGAACTTCTTCATTGATTGATGTTCAAGACATTATACCACCATAGGAGATTCAAGTCCTGTTCATCCTTGCAGGCAGCTTTAGCCACACTTCTACTTATAATTTACAACTGTTCGGACCAAATCATCACCGTACGAGAAAGGAGACTCGCTAGATCCCGGGAAGCAGCTGCAAAAGTTGTTAAAGAAAAGATACAGGCACGTGCAAGGTGGAAAACTGCAAAAGAGGCTGCTAAAAAGCATGCAGTTGAATTGCAAGGGCAATTTTCTCGCAAGTTTTCTCGCAAGCGAAATATCACAGTCAGTGACAAGGTCACAGTACTGAATGAGGAATATACTGATACCGATGGTAATTCATATCCATCAAATGAGCACAGTACTTCTTTAGTGTCCAAGAAATCGCAAAGCGCATCTGAAGTAGAGGAAATAGGATCCAGTCCCTTGATGAAGATGATTAATGAGATTGAAGAACAAACTTTTGATAGTTCGGAATCATTCAGTTTGGAAATCAAAGAAAGAAATTTGAAAACCAAAAAGGCCAAAGGGAAAGATATTCATACTCATAGCCAAATCTTCAAGTATGCATATGCACAACTTGAGAGTGAAAAAGCTCAGCAACAGCAGAATAACAACCTTACTTTCTCTGGTGTAATCTCAATGGCGACAAAGACTGATTACAAGAAAAGACTTGTACTTGAGATAGGTTTTACAGACTTAACTGTTACTTTGAAAGGAAAAAAGAAGCATCTGTTACGATCTGTTAATGGAAAAATCATGCCTGGTCGTATTACTTCTGTCATGGGTCCATCAGGAGCAGGGAAAACTACTCTCCTTTCAGCTCTGGCAGGAAAAACTGTTGGATGTACAATTTCTGGTTCCATCCTTATAAATGGAAAATCAGAACCAATCCGTTCCTACAGAAAAATCGTCGGTTTTGTGCCACAGGATGATATTGTGCATGGCAACTTGACTGTTGAGGAGAATCTATGGTTCAGTGCAAGGTGCAGGTATGTAATAGTTGGTTCTGTTAGATATTATGTCCTTGGGAACCTTCATTATCTTATCATTTTTAAAAAATCTCCTTGGAAATCATGTTATAATGATCAGCACAGGCTACAGTTCAAAATTGTTAGTTACTTCTAAATCACCATATTGTTCTATTGACTACTGCTGGCTTGTATCTCAAGTTGATTTGATCCCTGTACTGTTGGTTCAAAAGATAAACTTGTTGAGTTTTTGTATTTTGTAAAGGTTGTCAGCAGATTTGCAAAAGCAAGACAAGGTTCTTATTGTTGAGAGAGTCATTGATTTCTTGGGCTTACAGAGTGTGCGGGGTTCCTTGGTTGGAACAGTGGAGAAGCGAGGTATCTCTGGAGGCCAACGGAAACGAGTGAATGTGGGGCTAGAGTTGGTAATGGAACCATCACTTCTGTTTCTTGATGAACCTACTTCTGGACTAGACAGTTCATCTTCTCAATTACTTCTAAGAGCACTTCGACGTGAAGCCCTTGAAGGAGTCAATATCTGCATGGTTGTCCACCAGCCAAGGTAACCCACATAATTTGTTGACTTGGATACTGATACTACATTTACATTGATCCTTTCTGTTTATAGGTTATCTTGCAGCATATAACTACAAAAGCATGCAGTTCCTAATTGTAATGTCAGGAAGCCATAAATTAAGTGAATAATTTTTAAAACAGAAGAGATCTTCTTCTAGCTACTGGAATTCCCTTCTGATCGATGAATATGCTTTCTATTGTCTTGTAACTGAAATCCTTGCTTAGTTCTCCTGCAATAGGCAGTTAGCTTTCATCATATATTGGAAATCAACCCAGAAGTCAACAAAAAACTGTAAAGATGAATCTTGGGCCTAAATCAACCCCAAAAGCTAGCTTAATATCATCATTCATCTCTAGGAAACACTTGCTACTACTGTGACGACATGACATTACTGTTGCTATCCTATATATGTTACACAGCCAATAGGGACTTGATACATACTAAAAGACATCGGGGTTGAAATGCCCTTGAATAGAGTTATTGCTTTGTTGAGCCTGCTTGAGGTGCATCGAGAGAGCATAGTTATTGACCTCAAGGGTTCTAAGCTGCTCCTGGTACTGAGCCACCAACTGCTTCAACTGATTCAACTCATTCCCTCTATCCTCGAATTCCTTCTGCCGCTCATGCTGGATGGCAACTGCTCGCTTTAAAATAGCATTCTCTTGTATAAGAGCTTCAAACTGCTGCTTGGGCATCATATTCTCCTTCTGGAAACCACAGGCCGCCTCTGTTGCACGAGCACATATGGCTTTCTCAAAAGCCTCAAGAGCTCGTGAAGCACAGACTTAAGCATCATCTATATTAGACGCACTCTTGATCTCTCCAACAAAAAGATCCACCCATACTGTACCCTGCAAATGCACCACTTTTGCAGAAGATAAATCCTCGGCAGATGTGGTCTCACCGTTAGTTGTAGCGCATCTTCAGTAAAAACCTGGCTGCTGGACTCATGCGTAGCACCAGAGCTTCCTGCCACAGGCCCCAGATTATCACCAGATCCCAAGCGGAGCTCATTCAGGCGTTTGATAGCAGAATCTAGATCATCACCGAATTCTTCAAGTGCTCTCTCAACCAACTGCTTGTCCATGTCAGAGAAAGCATGAGAAGATGATTGAGTGCCAATGATGCAATCGAATTACCGGAAAAAACACGATCGGAATCAGAATTAGACCTCGCCGGAGAAAAAGTACGGTGAATCCTCTTCGAAACCGGCGGTGGCACATACGGCGATGACAATGACGACTGAAAATCCTCAAACAAATGCGATCTCTTCCCGCACACTATAGCAAACATGATGTGCTGGAAAAAAATGCTCTTTCAGCTTTCTCCGATCAAAAGTTCCTCTTTTCCCGTTCCGATCATGCAGATTTATAAATTCAAAAAGAAAATCTTAAAAAATTAAATAATTAATAGAAAATTAAGTATGAATTGCTAAAATTTTCTATGAATCTATAAATAATAGTTTTTAAATAAAAAGAAAAAAATATTTCCTCTTTAATTCTCTCTCGTGAAGAGAGAGGCTCCCCAGCTTCTCAAAAATGTCATTGATGAAGCTGTTCATGATCCCCATAGCCTTGCTGGAAATCCCAATATCAGGATGAACCTGTTTGAGACTTTGAGTACCTTAAAGATGTAGATCTTGTAAGTCTCAACGCTCTTCTCGGC
This sequence comes from Solanum gandarillasii, assembly GCA_029582405.1. Lineage (NCBI taxonomy): Eukaryota > Viridiplantae > Streptophyta > Magnoliopsida > Solanales > Solanaceae > Solanum > Solanum gandarillasii. The sequence goes on along the minus strand of JAJONY010017268.1, from coordinate 7,875 downwards.
CTTCTTCTTCTTCTTCTCGCCGGAAGCGGCATCCTGTGGTAGCTTCTTCCCGGCCTTTGGCTTCTTCTCCGCCGGAGCCTTTCGGCGACGATGGACTTCTTCGCCTTCGCCGTCTTCTTTTCTGCTGGTTTCTTCTCTGCCTTTGGTGCCATTGGAATTAAAAGAGAAAAATATGAAAGTAGAAATTGAAAGCGGACGTTCAGGGGGTGAATTGATGCTCAAGCAGCAGTTTGAAGCTCTTATACAAGAGAATGCTTTTTTAAAGCGAGCAGTTGCCATCCATCGTGAGTGTCAGAAGGAATTCGAGGATAGAGGGAATGAGTTGAATCAGCTGAAGCAGTCGGTGGCTCAGTACCAGGTGCAGCTTAGAACCCTTGAGGTCAATAACTACGCTCTCTCGATGCACCTCAAGCAGGCTCAACAAAGCAATAACTCTATTCCAGGGCGTTTCAACCCTGATGTCTTTTAGTATGTATCAAGTCCCTATTGGCTGCATAACATATATAGGATAGTAACAGTAATGTCCTGTCGTCACAGTAGTAGCAAGTGTTTCCTAGAGATGAATGATGATATTAAGCTAGCTTTTGGAGTTGAGTTAGGCCCAAGATCCATCTTTAATAAATTTTGGAACTGCAATTACAGTGAAGTGGACTTCTTAGGCTGCTAATTATTTCCTTTTCTCATTATCACCTTTTGCTGTTGCAGCTACACCTTATTCAACATGTTTGATGATTTGATACTCTTAGCAAAAGGTGGTCTTGTAGTCTACCATGGTCCTGTAAAGAAAGTTGAAGACTACTTTGCAGGCCTTGGTATCGAGGTCCCAGAACGAGTTAATCCTCCGGACTACTTCATAGATATTTTGGAAGGGTTGGTGAAGCCAAGCATCAGTTCAAATGTGAACTACAAGGAGCTTCCTGTGTTGTGGATGCTTCACAATGGTTATTCTGTGCCCCCAGAAATGCAACGGAGTGCTGCTGCGCTTGCATCTTCACCAGTGGAATTAAACATTGACACTCAAGCAATTTTTGATCATGTAACAGAGGAAAATTCCTTTGCTGGCGAAATGTGGCAAGACATGAAGACTAACGTGGAGCGCCAACGTGATATTATACTGCACAACTTTATGAGGTCAAAGGACCTCTCCCACCGGAGAACTCCAAATGTTCTTCTGCAATATAAGTATTTCATTGGAAGGTACATATTCGCGAAATCAATTTCTTTTAATTGGAGGGTTTGTTCTGTGTTTTACTATGAATTAATAATATAGAAAATATCTTTACAAATAGGTAAGTTAAAAAATTTCTTGAAGTATTTAACCACTGATCTGAGAATTGGAGTCCCAAATCATCTGTATACCCATTACCCAGCTCACTTTCACTAATTTTGACACTACCCAAGTCAAACAAAGTGGCCTGCATATTTATGTGACCTAATATTTTCCTGGAATTGCTCGATAATTGATATCATTATCTGTTTGCTGTTATCACGACCAGTATCTAGTTTTAGTTTAGTTACATCAGTATTGGCATGCAAGCAATTTATCCAGCGTGATCAATAACCCTCTATAGAATCTTAAGCCATTGAAGAGGAGAAGTGTAGCTGAAGCTGCCTGCAAGAAGGAGCAATATTTTGAATCTTCTACAGTGGTCTAATGTTTTGAGCATCAGTTTACAACCGTAGTGATTTTGTTGATACAAACAAAGAAAGATGATGGTTGTTAACATACCCTTACACTTAGGTAGTTTGGGACACATTTGCATATTCTCCGCTTGTGGCCAGAAGTAAACTCTAAAAAGAAGAGATAAGGAATCTTCCAGAATCAAGGTTTTTTCATCAAAATGAAGGTCGGTCAATTTTTATAAGATCCACTTCTTCCCTCAAACAAAGATCCTCACAGAAATTCCAGCGTTCTGATCTGGTAGCAATCAAAGGAAATTCTGTTGTTCCTAGGATTATATGTCGTTAACTGAATCTATCTTGATTAAACTTTTCTAGCCGTTGGCAATGAATCAACTTCTCAAACATAAAAGTAAAGAAATGGAAAAAAAGAAATATGTGCAAAATAAAGAAATAAAAAAAAGAAGTGCATCCCTCTTCTTCTTCATATGTCTACTTATTTTTGACCCCTTGTGTTAAGTTGTCATCAAGACCTATGTATAAGATACTGTGTCTGCACACAGCTAGCATTTAAGAAAGTTGATCATTCCTTGTCAAATTACTGTCTCTAATCACATTCAGGCATTTCAAAGAGGCATTATGTTTGGTTTTTTTCTTTTAATGTATCTGTTACCTATTAGTTGGGACTATGCTTTAGTTATGTCAGTACATTTTCTTTAGGTTATGTTTTCTAGGAGTCTTAGTCCTATCTGAGATTTAAATGCTAGTAGAAAATATACAAAACTTGTAGTATTGTTACGAAAAATGGTCAAATATGGCCTTAAAGTATTCAAAATTGAGAAGATATGCCCTTCACTAAAAGTGTAGCTCACATATGCCCTTACCATTCAATAGTTGGTCCAAATATGCCCTTAATTTAACTGGAGCCTCCAATTAACCTAATAAGGTGATTAGTAAGGGAAAAAGGGCTAAATATGCCATTACAGTAGTGAAATTGAGCAGATATGCCCTTCATTAATAGTTTAACATTTCTTTAACATGTACAGATTCAACAGTTCCTTTCTACACATGTTTATGTAACAATCAGTGCTAAGCACTAATTTCTAAATCTGAATGTAAAAAGTTCAGCTCAAGTTAATATTGTTATTTTTTATACATATTGAAGATGCAAATAATATGTCGATGTCCCTTACCAAAAAAAAATTCTTTATCAATGTAACAGATGTTTATATCTTCGGTGATAAAATTGTAATTTATAACTACAATTTTGCTCTTCAGTTTTCTGAGTTTTTTCACTATGATTCACGTATTCCCTGCACTACACTTGTGTCCTAAATTAAGGAGAGATAATTTCCATCATGTTATATAAAATAAAACAGATGTAGTGTTAAAAGTTTAATTATATTGTCTAAACCAATATATTTCCGGAATAACTGCAATCCTCAAGAGTTGGGTTTCTCAGCGGAGTAACATTGTTACACAAAATGAGTGGGGTTGAAAGGGGTTTGTGAGCCAAAAAGTCAAAATTTTAACTTGGTTAAATCTGAGAAAATCGTTGATTGAGTATCATTCTTGGATATTATAACCAAAGTGCATATTTGTTCAGTTTCACATACTTTATAGGGCATATTTGGCCCTTTTTTCGCTTATCAATCAGCTAATTAGGTTAGTGACCACTTCAGTTAAATTAAGGACACATTTGGACTAACTATTGAACGGTGAGGGCATATGTGAGCTAAACTATTAACAAAGAGCATATCTTCTCAATTCAAATACTTTAAATGGCATATTGGACCTTTTCTGTTATTATTATTAATATTATTATAATTATTATTATTATTATATTTTTGTATAGCATAGATCTAGGATGAGCTTAAATGAGAGGCATGGTCAATGAGGATTCGTAGAGCTGATCTCGACTTGCTTGGGATCGAGGCTAAGTTGTTATAGTGTAGTTGACTGAGGTTGATATCAAACTTGGAGATTTGGCAAGTCGGTAAATTTTGTAACTTCCTCCGACAATTATGTTGAAAATCAGGTCATTATTGGGTTATAACATCAGAGCAGGTCAAGTTTGACTTAATTGTTGGAAAATGTTATTTGTTGTGAGCATGTATTTACTTACCTGCCACTGCTGGATGCATCGGTAAATTTATTTAATTGAAAATAAGCTTCAAACTTAAGCTTTTTTGACGCTTCAGTTGAATTCTCATATAATGTTTTTCTTTTTGAACTTATCCCAGGTTAAGCAAGCAAAGATTACGAGAAGCAAAAATGCAAGCAATAGATTATCTTATTCTCTTAGTTGCTGGAGCTTGCTTAGGATCACTAACCAAAGTGAGGGATGAAAGCTTTGGCGCACCTGGCTATACACACACTATAATTGCTGTCTGTAAGTTGAATAACCTTCTAGTTCAGAGTATAATTTCTTTTCCTGAAGTTCTGATTCAGTTTTTAATTCTTATAATTCTTCTTCAGCTTTGTTATGCAAAATTGCGGCTTTGAGGACATTTGGATTGGACAAGTTACAATATTGGAGAGAAAGTGCTTCTGGCATTAGTAGCATAGCTCATTTTGTTGCCAAAGATACAATAGATCATTTTAACACCGTGATAAAGCCTGCTGTATATCTTTCAATGTTCTACTTTTTTTGCAACCCAAGATCTTCTTTCGCAGATAATTATGTGGTGTTACTGTGCCTTGTGTATTGTGTGACTGGAATGGGTTACACATTCGCCATCTTCCTAGCACCAGGTCCCTCTCAGCTAGTAAGCATGAATTCCCTGTGAAACATGTCATATTTCTACAATGTTAGTTTCTTTTTATACCTCTGACTAACATGCTTCACTTATACATAGTGCTCGGTACTTGTTCCTGTGGTTTTGACGCTCGTTGCATCTCGCACCGATGGTGGTAAATTCCTCAAGATCTTGGCAGATTTATGCTATCCAAAGTGGGCACTGGAGGCATTTGTCATCGCAAATGCTGAAAGGTATGTTGTGACAATACCCTATTGTAATTGAGCTATGTATGGTTCAACGCTTTTACTTTAATAGTTCTAGTTGTGTAAATCATGGCTTCCCCTTAACTGAAGACCATTCAAATGTTTGAATTATAAGTATATATAATATATAAGTATACATTCTCTCCCTCTCTCACACACGTGTGGGGGTGGGGGTGGGGGGGGGGGAGGGAAGGGAAGAGCGGGACATGACGTGTGTTAAGATTGAAATAACCGGGTATCATGCAAAAGCTAACAAAGTAAACCTTGGACAACGATAAATAACAAAATAAAAGACATGCACCAAAAAAATATACTCCCTCCATTTCATTTTATATTAGTTTGACTCTTCAAGGAGTTAAAGGAAAAAGAAAGACTTTGAAAACTTGTGGTCTTAAAATAAAGATGTGTGTAATGTACGAAAATGCCCTTTGAATTTTGTGATCTTGAATATGTCAGGTAGGATATTGGGCGTAAAATGTTACTCAATATAGAAAGTGACATTTTTTAAAGGGATTATAATGGAAAGTGAACAAACAAATTTAAACAAAGGGAGTAATAATTTAATATAGTTTGGTCAAATATGGTTTGGTCAATTGACCTACATACGAAAAAAAAAAGAGTACAAAAAATATCTAGAGACTCTTCAACTCTAAATTACTTCGTTGTGGATGTTGTGAAGTGTGAAGGAATCATCAATTTATACACGTCCGAAACATTTTCCTTCAAGAAATCAGCCGAATACGAAATAGATTTATATTTTTCTTCCCGGAAAAGAAGAAATAACTATGGTAAATGCTTTAACCTTCAAGAAGAAACAAAATCCAAGTAAGGTAAGAAAATCACGATAAACACCTAATAATTGTTCCCCTTGGCCTTAATTTTCTATCGAAATAAACTTGATTCACTTTCTTCACATAATCTTCAACATATGACTGCTGCTTGCCATGTTCAAAACTAAGGTTAAAATACGTATGGGTTAAAAATGGTAAAATATCCTATCCAAATAAGGTAAGAAAGTCAGGATAAACACATAACAATTGTTCCCCTTGGCCTTAATTTTCTGTCAAAATAAACTTGATTCTCCTTCACACAATCTTCAACATATGACTGCTGCTTGCCATGTTTAAAAATAAGGTTAAAAATGCGTATGGGTTAAAAATGGTTATAAAATATCCTTATTTTAATCTCTTGAGATTTTGTAGCAACAATGTTGAAAATTCCACATGGAATAGCACTTCGGTAATTTTTTTTAGAAAAAAGTCCTTGCCATCTTGCAGCTAGAAATGAGCCCACCTTGAACTTGTCTTCAACTCACTCTAATACCACTTGATTGAATTGTAATTACCAAATGTGATGCAAAAGCTAACAAAGGAAACCTTGGACAACGATAAATGACACAACAAAAAGAAATATACCAAGAAAGATATAATAATTTAGTACAATTTGATCAATTGGCCTACATATGAACAATTCACTAATATTCGGTACAAAAAATATCGAAAGATAATTCTCCCCCTAAGCAGAACATCCAACTCTTAAGGACTACATTGTGGATGTTGTGAAGTAAAGAAGAAGAGATCCTCAATTTATAGAGGTCCAAAATTTTCTCCTCGGTGAGAAATATAGCAAAAGAATATTATTGAATTGTTGTTGTGTCTACATTATTACATTGAGACCCTATTTATAGACACGAGAATACAATCTTTTACCAAGTAGGATACTATTTACTATTTCTATTCCTATTCCTATTCTAAATAGGATTGCATAAACTTATTCCTATTCTAATAGGATTGTATAAACCTATTCCTACTCTAATAGGATTGTATAAGGTATTCATCTTCTAACACTCCCCCTCAAGCCAGTGCATACAATTCATGTACCTAGCTTGTTACAAATGTAATTAATACGAGGATCGATGAGGGGCTTGGTGAGATATCTGCAAGTTGATCAGTCGACTTCACAAAATTGACAGTCAATCTCAATGTGCTTGCCTTCTCATTAAATACTGGATTTGATGCATAATGTCAATCAATCTCAATGTGCTTATTTCTCATGAAATATTGAATTTGATGCATAGTGCTGATAAAACACAGAGTGATAAAATTACAGTGTTGAACTTCCCAAACCAAACTTGCAAAGACTGTTTCAGACCATAGAGTGACTCACATAATCAACATACAAGGCTACTAAACTCCCTATGAGCAACAAAGCGCTCAAAATATAGTATAAAGTATATGGATCATGTTGGAATCAATAGATGAGTCGATATTAAACAAGAAAGTCACCGAAAAATTGGTAGGGTCAGAATTATGGCACGACCCTACTGAAAAAGAAAAAATATACGGGTAGGGTTGGAATGATGGCACAACCCTACGCAAATTAGATTTGAGGAGTCACTAGAAAGACGAATGGAACTATGCAAATCAAATCTGAGGAGTCATTGAAAAGACACATGATGCTATGCAACTCAGATATGAGAAAGTAGTTCGGAAAAATCAACGGTGCTACACAAATTAAATATGAAAAGTAGTCTGGAGAGATGCACGGTGCTACGCAATTCAGATATGCAAAAAAAGGTAGTCACCGGCTATGTTGCGCGGACTCTTCATTTTTGAAGGCGAACCCGTCTCGACGCGACACTGGTGCGGGTGCGGGGTGCGTGTCGGATTCGGTCAATCCGATCCGGACACTTTGACCAGAACTGAGAAAAAAATTTGGGGAAAAAGAGATCAGTTTCCGGCGACCTCTTCAGAGAGGCGACGGAGCTGTAAGAAGCTTGAAAAAGTAAAAAGAAGAAGAAAGAGGAGTTTTTTCTTCATTGAAAAAGTAAAGAGAAGAAGAAAGAGGAGGAGTTTTTTCTTGAAAAAGTACAGGAAGTACAGCTTTTTTATTTTTTTGAAAAAGTAAAGTCTTTTCAACTTTTCTTGAAAAAGAAAACTAAAGGCTAAGGGTTTCTCTAGATAAGTGTGTCCTTTTTTATTTATAAAATAAATTAATACTTTTAATGTTTATTATATTCTCTCTTTTCTTTAACAATTATACTCCTTTATTTTGTATGTAATTATACCAAAATATGCAATTCATTATTAAATATATTTCATAAATATTTTTAATAATATTTTATTATTATATATATCCACTTATTTGATTATACTAGATATATTATTATTGTTGTTATTGATATAATTTATTTTTCGAGGTACGCTAAAAATAATAAGCAATTATACCATGTATATATAATATATTACACC
>JAJONY010017267.1:0-42982 GCA_029582405.1 Solanum gandarillasii | reverse complement strand
TCCCCCTTTGATTATGCTTATCGCTTATGGTCATTTTAATTGCTTCCGCGACCAAGGATGTGTAATGATATGCTATGAGGCTTGTTTGGGGTTCCTTCGGGTTCCCCATTCGCCGGTCACGTCTAGGCCCTAGGCTTGGGTCGTGACACCATGTTGCCATCTTACCTTACATTGCAATCTGCCCTATAATCCATTGCATAATACTTTCCCTTGAGACGAGACCTTCCATCTCAGCTTCACTAGTCACTGCATGATGGTGACCCTCAAATAGACCCATTATAGTAGGTGTTGTGTACTTCAGGCCATGTAAAAACATGTTTATAGTAATTTCAGAGATCTCGACCGCTTCACCCCGAACAATCACCTAAGCTAGTGGTGTACATGTCATTATGACTATTTTCTTCCCTTTCTTAGTTGTTTCAGTGTGTGAAACAAAGTTCATTAGAGAGGCTGCATAGGAGGCGTAAAACTCTTTGGTCAAGTGTTGCACATATTGCCCTGGATTCTTAGTCATCCATTCAAACTGATGTTGTTTGAACAAGTTCTAATTATCTAGAAAAGCTTGCATATCTGCCTCCACGTACAACTCTAGACTCTCCCGCCAATGCCACCGAACTTGGATAGTATGCTATTCTCAAAGACATCCTTCGACCCGGGAATGGTCCACATCTGGCGAAAGCTATCAATAAGTTATTGCCGCATCACTAGGTCAACCTCTCTCTGGTGAACAAACTCTACCAACGACACATCCGGTTCACTAGCATCACTATCCTCCTTGTTGTCTCTCTCTTCCTTTTAATTCTCAACTGGTTGTGGGTCATTAGTTGACGCTCAGGACGCACCATCCGACCCCTGCTTGCTCCCAGACTCATCTCCTTCTTCTTCAGACTGGGAAGGAGTGTGTTGTACAATAGCCTTAGTTGTCTGAGATCTAGTAGCCCAGGAAGAGTGAGCTTCAATCTGTATTTACCTGGACCTCAGAGCTACTAGATTCCTCCACACTCAAACTTTGTTCGGTAGAAGCAGGGTGTGAGGTATGTGATGGTGCCGTCTTACGACTTGGTTTTCCCATTGTACCTGAGAGAAAGTGAGTTAGAATCCACATATATTAAACTTGTCTTAAGAATGTTGTCACTCAATCTATCATTGGGAAGGGCCACTCTATGAACAATGACTGAAATAAGAAATGAAAAATCTTTTTGGTTTTTTTTATACGAGGAACTATACGGTCTGTGGTAGGTACCATGGCCGGTCTAGACCATCGTGAACTTTAACCAATGAGTGCCAACCACCTAAGTGTGGTTCACAAAGGGTTTCACGTCTCGTGCACCCTTGGACGGTCCGTGAAGCCTAATGTGTACTTACACTTAGGCCAGGGTTTTAGTCGACATGCTTTACACATATAATGATCAAATTTAAGCACTCAAAAACACCCTAAACGATCCTCTTAGCCTTCCCCCAACATGATTCCATCTTTTTCACAAACCCATCACAAACCAAATACAAAATCAACATCTAATTATAAAACTCTAATAACTATAACCTTACCACAACATGTGAACACACCCAATCAATTTTTCATTCAATAATATCCTAAAAAGGATCAATAAAACTAGTTCTATACCTGATTTTGATAAGATCAAATTTATATCAAGTAAAGGATGAGGATTTACTTCAATTTAAGCGATAATTTTTACACAAAAGGAGAAGAAAGAAACTTGATTTTGGGATTATCCTGCAATGATAAATTAGGGCTTGAATGATTCTTTGATCTCTTGATATATATGATAGAAACCCATTTTTTAACCCCAAAAAGTTGTTAGGAATCGAGAAAAAGGGAAAGAACCCAACATTTGGCGCTTTGAAGTCTTTTAAATACCTTGAATTTGATTTCACAATCGCGTGGGTCAGGCGGGGTCTTTAAGTGCCGACCTAGCCTTAACGGGTCGTTAAGTGGCTCGTGAGGAGCACCATGGCCCGTACAAGTGCTCGTGAGAATTACTTATCCAAGAAAACTTACTTGCAAGTTCACGAGAGGCTAAACGGTCTGTAAACCCTTTCGTGAACGTTTTTCTCTTTTTCTAGTGAGCTTCACCTGTTTTGGCTTGCTACTTCACGGGGCGTGAAGTGTTGTACGACCCATTTAGTGGCTCATAAAGAACATTCCAGGCCTCTATTTTTCCAAACTTTTTCCAACTTTTCCTGCACACATGCACACACTATTACTCTATAAAAATAATGAACTATTACGGGAATTTAAACTACCTATTACAATTACATCTTGGGTTGCCTCTCAAGTAGTGCACAATTTAACGTCGCGGCGCGGCACGACGCATGTTACTTGATTACTCAGAGTTCATGTCACGACCCAGACCATCGTGATTGACACTCACACTAACCATCCGGTGGGAAACCACTACTACAACCAAACTAAGCAACTAAAACAATACTAAGGCAATTAAGTTATGGAAGCAAGTTAATTAACTAATAAATGCGGAAATTTAATACCTAGAACCTGAAAGTCAATGTACCAAAACATCTAAACAAATGATCCAAGTCTAAACAAGAAGGGATACATGCCCAAGCTAATGAACTAACTAACTAACTAGAGCCAATATCTAAGTCCAGAAATGATGGACATAGACGAAAGAAAACCCCATGGCATCTCTGAAGAATTGGCTCACCCTTGAATTCAAAGCGACGATCACTGATCTTCTAAGCGAGGTCTGTCAATAGTCGCGTGAAGATGCCCTGTACTCAACAAAAATAAGAGCAAGTGTAGAATCAGTACACAACCAAAGTGTACTAGTAGGATCACGCGGCTATCCCACTAGTTCAACATAAGCAAGTCAAACAACATTATAATCATATGCATATATATCAACATCTACAATATTATCAACATGCTCATCAATATACATGTATCACAAATCATTGGTCCTCTCACGGAACCCAAACCCAAACAGTTAGCATGCCGGAACGTGGCAACCGATCCCATTTTTATGCCAAAACGTGGCAACCAATCCAAGTTAGTTATGTCGGAACATGGCAATCCGATCCAATTCACACACCACAATCACAAACACAAGTACATCATCAAGATCATGCATTTAAGTCATGATTTCATGGTAATGATATTCATCTATCTCATTTACAACAAGTGTGATCAATATTGCAACATTCATACATACACAAGTATCATAATGAAGCAAGAACAAACATACATCACACAAACATAGAATCACAACCACTACCTACCTCGAAACAAGCTTGAAACCCTAAGAAACTTGATCCTTCTCTTTCCGGATTCATTCCGCTTGTTCGTGGTCTACAAACAATCACAATAACATGGGAATCAACAAACGATCGCTAATTACCCAAAACTATAACAATTCTATGAACCTTAGATCAACCCCATGATCCCAATCATCCAAACTAGGGTTGTTCCCACCATAGAATCTATAACAAAAACCTCCCCAATAAATATTCACTCATTCTATTATGTCCTACGGATCGAGAATGGGATTTGAGGAGTGAAAAACTTACCTTTAGCTCAAGAATGGTGAAAAACGAGTAGAAATCGCCTGGGGGTAGTTTCTTAGCTCTAAAAGTCGAAAAGTATCAAATAAGGTCATTTAAGGGTTTATTAACGACATTAAGTCGCGTCTGGCCCGCAACATCGACCCTCATCCCGCTGTAGCGGCGACGCCAGAGCGACATCAAGTCTTGCCAGAGCGGCATTTTCGAACCAGTGAGCTATCCATTATTTTCTACGATTCTAAGTCCCGTCATACCCTCCTCAACGCCCCATATCCCGCTGTAACGACCCCGCAAGAGTGGCCAGACTCCCGCCAAAGCAGCACAAACGGAACTAGAGAGTCAACTGAAGAAATTCCAAAATCCCATTTCACAACACACATCTAATCCACGACGATTAGAAATTACCCTTCATGCTAAGATCGATTCTGAGAGTTCTACCCACCCGAGTTCAATTCTGTAAAGTCGTACGATTTCCTGAACAAGTTATCTAACTACACATGCAATCAAACTCAAAAACAACTCACCCGATTGTTACCAGATTTTCCCACACCTCAAGGACTCTGATTTCGTCCAAATCTGGACAAGGTTGGGAAAAATACAAATACTATGAAAAAGTTTTTTCGACCCCAAATTTCCCCCATTGACATTTCTATAACGACGGAACCAGGTCATTACAATTCATCAAGCTTGCATTCCTCAACTATCTTCATTCCTATGGACTCCCATATATGCCTTTATTCGCTGACCATTTGCTTTGAACCTCTCACATTTTTCATTCTCGAGTTCAATGGCTCTCGACTGAAACACTTGGGTTACTTTGAATTGTCCAGACCATTTAGACCTTAGCTTTCCAAGAAAATAGGTGTAGCCTTGAGTTAAACAATAGCACCAAGTCATTAGGACTGAAAGTCCTCTTCTCAATATGTTTGTCGTGATACAATTTCATCCTTTCCTTGTACAATGCAGATCTCTCTAAATTAGTCAAGGGCCGAGGATTAAGGTATTTGGCATCAAATTTTAAGCAAGGATGACAGACCGATTAACAACGATAGTTAGAAACTTGGAATTGGGGTGGGAATATAAAGGTTTGTATTGGTTTTTAGCAAGAAGGATAGGCTTGTAAAGTCTTAGTGTGATAGAGGGTCAAGTTGTAATGGGATATTAAGGGTGGATTGGCTCCTAGTTGTGGAGTTAGCAGCGAAATAAGGTAGTGAGCTTGAAATAGAGTGTATGAGTGTATGGAAGGTTTATCTAGTAGTAAGGGTTGTTGTTATAGGATCGAGATTGTATAACTTCAAGGTGTATGTCTTCTGTTGATTATTTACATGATATTATGGTATTATGTGGTGGATTCAGGTTCCCTATGATGCCTACTAGTACGTGTTGTTTGTACTGATACTACTCTTGCTATGTTATTTGGTATAGCCTGATTGCAGGATCAACAATGTTTCATAGGTGAAGACGATGTTGATCTCCGGCAACTTCTACTCCTCTCCTTCTTATGGTGGGAGTTATGTCTGTTTATAAAATTTTCATATTTTTAGAAACACTTGTACTTGTTTAGACTAGTTCTCAAGGAGGTCTTCAGTCTTCTGTAAAGATTTTTCTTGTATTTAAGTTTACACCATTGTTGTTAAATTTCTAAGGGTAATTTTACGTTTTCTTTTTATTTCCGCTTTGCCCATTTTTAAATTGGATGGTAAGAGTTCTCCTATCTCGATGGTTGGAGTAGGTGCCCGCACCATCTGATGGCTATGATCTTGACAACAATATTATGTATTACTTCACTCGTCTTAATTTATCTATGTAATATTCCTATTTAGTCTATTTTAATAAGAACTCTCTAATTATAATAATAATTTTAATGACATGTAATATTATAATATTCAAATAATATATAGCGTATTACAATCATGGAATTCAAAAATGTACTCTTTTTTTTGAAAAAAAAAAAAGGTTATACCCAGTCAAAATAAGAGTTAAAATTTAAAAAAGCATTCTATTCAAATTTTGACTATGAAAGATGCCTAAAAGTAGAAGTCACTCAATTTTCATTTTGGTGTACGTGGAGTAGCCTATATAAAACTCTGAACTAACAGACAAACTCATGTTACTCTTGTTGTTTATGGACAAATCTTTGACCATCCTACCGTCATTCACTGAACTTATCTATTATGTGTCCCACGGAGTGATTTGACGTTTTAAACCACTAATCCAAAGATAATGAATTCTTGACCTGAGCCAAATATTAAAATAATGAATTTGCTTCCTTATTACTCTTTTTCTTTTGTTTAAAAATAATATGAATTATTTGATCATTCAACACATGTATTGGGAAAAAAGATAATAATGGGTCCCAAAATGGTCGTTGGTAGTTTATAGTAAAGTGTGAATAAGCATGGAAAGGTGTCGTTGGTACAAAACAAAAACCTGACTTTTCCAACTGCTCCAATGCGTAATTATAGCTGACTGCCCTACCTAAGATTCCCCTATCAAATTCGGCTTGACAATGGCCACATGCAAATACAAACCTCACTCTTCATAATAGTAAAAAAAAAAAAAATTATCAATATTTTTTTATCAAATATTTTAAGTAAAGAGATAGATAAATATTTTTTTAATTTTTCTAATCGGTATTCATATATTTTTCATTTATTATACATGAATTATATCAAACTTGTTACTAAAGAAGTATTAAAATATAAAAGAATAAATTCACGAATAAGTCAAAAGTGTCAGTATTCAATATATGTACGCAACAAGAATAATTTTACCTAGCTATATTGTGTAATTCTCCAACAAAAGGGTGTCGGATGACACCATTCAAGTATATTATATATTTTTTGATATATTTTTAATTTAATCAGTGCAACATGTTATTATTTAGATTAGTTCTCCTTTTTTGTTTTTGATTTCTCACCCGCTCCAATATTCCCATAACATGATTAAATTTAACTAGGAAAAGGGTCAAAACTAACTTTAAACTATTCGAAATAGTTTATATATATCCTTAAACTATATTTCGGTTCAAAAATATCCTTCTCATCTACCTATTGTATCACATTTGCCTTTCTGTTTAACAAAAGCATCCATCTGTGTGCTAAAATGCCACATGGACTACACATGTGCACGCCAAACACACCCCACCTCCACATAGACGACTTAAAGCCCTAATTTCACTCTTTTCCCCTTCATTTCATCATTTCCTTATTTGGGTATATCTATATGAATATACAATATACATTGACTCAATTCGATTCCATTTTATTCCGATACTAATACGTTGTACTTTGAAGATCACAACTTAAACAAAATTCAAATTAATTCTGCTATCTAATCCTTAAATCATCTATATATTGAATGTTTCTTTAACTTTCCACAAAATCTAAAACTTCCTTAACAATCATTTAGAGCATCAATAGGGACCACAAAAGCTCAAAACCTAAACAAAAATAGGGTAATTGGTAAAAGAATAATTAAATTAAGAAATCTATAAAGACTTACTACATCTTCGTTGATGTAGTAGCAATCGAAGGTGTCATCCCAGCCGTTCGTCAAGTTTTCCTCATTAGCGAAATCGCCGACGTTGATGTGGCGGACCTCGATCACCATCGCTAGGGAAGCTGTCATAGTCGTCTTCCTTGTGCCTGAAGTTCTGGTGATAAGTATATTAGGTTGCTTATGGCAGCTGCCATTTTGTGCTATGACCGTGAGTTGAATCAACAAGAAAGCTTCGCTAAAATTTGTTTAAACAAAATTAGTTTATTAAGAGAAATTAATATAATAAATTAGTGTTAATTTATTAATTAAAATGAGTGTGTTTATATTATAGCTTAGATCGTTTCCTTAATTGTATTTGAAATGGTCATCAAATTGCAATTCTCTACTTCATTCGATTACGTATACAAGTTTCCGAAAATATTTTTTCTTTTTTTGTTCAATATATACTTTTCAGGATGAAATGAGGGGGAAAAGGTGAAATTAAGGCTTTAAGTCATCCATGTGGAGGTAAGTGTGTTTGACGTGCACATGTGGAGACCATGTGGCATTTTAGCACACACATGGATGCTTTTGTTATCAGAAGGACAAGTGTGGTCTAATAGTTAGACGGGAAAGACATTTTTGAGCCAAAATATAGTTTAAGAGTATATTTAAGCTATTTTGAATAGTTTAAGGATAGTTTTGACCCTTTCCGTAGTTGTCTATGTGGAGGTGAGGTCTGTTTGGCATGCTCATGTGACATCCATGTAGCGTCCATGTGACATTTAACACATGCATGGATACTCCCATTAATTAGAAGGGTAGGTGTGACCTAATAGTTTGACATGAAGGGTATTTTTGAATCGAAATATAATTTAAGGATATATTTAAGCTATTTCAGATAGTTTAAAGGTAGTTTTGACCCTTTTCCAAATTTAAATTTACATTGAAAATCAATTATATTAAAGAAGGAAAAATCCTTTGGGCCACAATGACAACGATGGAATATGCTTGTGTGTTTACCATATAAGTAGTTGAAAGTTTTTTTTTTGCCAATTTTACCCTTTTCTTTCAAAGTTTAAACTATCTCTAACCCACCTCAATTTTACTCTCCATTCTCTATATTTGGAGAGTAAAAATAGAGAATAAGCTTTCCTATCACACTTTAATTCACTCTCTATTCTACATTTATAGAGAGGTGAATAGTAGTTCTCCTAATTTGGAGAACTACTATTTACACTCACTATTTTATTATTATTATTTATATTATTTTATAACTAACATATTATTTTTCATATAACACCATTAGTTGTATCACTAACATTATTTAATATATACTACTTTCATCCTGAATTAATAGTATTTCAAATGTTTTTTTTTTAAATTCGTCACTTTGATATAATTTGATATTATTATTATTATTAATTTTCACTACGAAGAATGCACAAAATTAATATGATAAGATGAAAATTTTAATTTAAAAATATAAATACATAGATTAACAATTTAAATATAAAGTAACAATATAACCTATAACACAATAATTTTATCACACCAATCTTGCTTTCAATTTATGTCCATTAAATGTATATTATATAATATTTACTTGCAATTTATGTTACTTAAATATTTAGAATAATATAAAATTTATATTAAATAAAAAATTTGAAAAAATAAAATTTTATATTATATGAAAATTATATAAAGTGATTATTTGAAGAAAAAAAGAAAGAAATGATTCGTATTATGAAATAAGAAAATAAGAATGAAATAAAAATAATAATATAATATTGAAGAAAGCGAATAAAATAGAGATTTGAGTTGGAGTTGGTTGTCTGCAAACATAATTATTGTATATTTAGAAAGTAAAATAGAGGATATAGTTCAAAGTGCCTAATGCAATTATGTGTTCTTTCTCAATACATAAATTGTCCACATATATCATATTTCACATAAACACAATCACTATTGCTTTCTCTTTATTGTACGCGCATATAGGAGTATATTATACATACAAAAAATAATTATCACACACAATACACACAAACATAACTAATTTTATATAATTAAAAAAAAATTATACATCAACTTATGATACTTTATCGTGCTAACTTTTAGTTTAAAATAGGATAATACTAAATGATCAGAAAATTTGGTCAAATTTTTTTAAAAGTGTATAATATCTATTTTATTTTGAAATAAACTGATTTTTTTCCCATTTTTAATTAAAAAGTATTAAAGTTAAAAGGGTAAAAATATTCAAAAAGATAAAATAACATAGGTAAAATACCATTCTAACCAAATTTTCTGGCCAAAATTTTTTTTCCTTTAAAATAATCTAAGATACAAAAAATAGAAAACGAAACTAAAGTTCAACCTCTTCCATCACTTTTCTACCGAAATAAAAGAATGATTCCTGAATATTTCATTTACTTTAAATTTCTCTGATTTGTTTGTAGGATGGATATTGATCGTTTCAATTGGTCATTTATTCAGTTCAATTCATTCTGTTATTACCTTTTAATCTTAAAATTTTATTATTATTTTATATTATTTATCTTCTCATTTCTAAATTTTTACTTCAGGACAAATATTGCCCGAACTATCGTAAATTGTATGCAGATACCATCCGTTATACTTTTGGGACATTGATGCTCTTGTCATCCAAAAACTAACGCATATATGCCCTTCACTCTAACGAAAGACTAACTATGGACACATGACACAATCTTATCCGTCGATTCAATATTTAATGAATGTCGATCGGTGAATAAGGTTATGACACGTGTATGTCCGCTAGTATAAAAAAATAAGGCAATAAAGTACTTAAGAACAGAGCTATAAAAAAGAACAATATAAGATTGAAGGTTGACATTTTGAATAACAAAATACAAACAAAATTTTTATACCTTCACCAAGTGCTAAAATAATGATTTAAACTAACTTACAATACAAATCAAGATGTGTACCAACAATTAAACATATGATATTTATAGGTCATACTAATAAACAATATAAATGCAAGTATAAAATTATCATGTTTAAATGAAACAAAACTTTGTACCTTCACAAATTGCTACAACCAATACTTATATTGACTTAAAAGAATATGTAATAACTTTATACCAAAAATTATTAAATCTAGAACTTTTTCGTGGCGTCCTATCCATCTAACTCAAGAAAGGGGTTAACAATAGGTGAACAAAATGGTGAAACTCAATAAAGAGGTTAACAATGGTGAACAAAATGGTGAAAGGAATGGTGAAATGTATGAACTTGAGTTCAGGTTCTGGTGCGAAAGGCGATTTGGACAGAAGAAGATGAAAGGTGAAGAATTAATTTGAAGGAGGGAAGATAAAAAGTTAAATTACCTAAAAACTATAAATCACATAGGGAATAACTATGAGCAACTTGTTGGTAACAAAAAGTTTAGCGTTTACATGGATTATATCAAAAAGGAAGTAAAAAAATCTGGTAAAGTTTAAACGTTTAACATAAAAGATGAGAGAATAAAAGGTAAGAAACGTGCATAGTTTAAACTGTACCGGAAGAGATAAAAGGGCAAAAAACATAGGAATACAACTTAAGTACCTTAATTACTATTATATAACAATAACTTTTTTTCCCGCTTATATAACAATAGTTTTTTTTTCAAAACTAGAATTTAATATTTAAAAAAAAACAGGTAGCGTCAAAAAAAGGGAAGCCACGTTTTTCTCATATTCCATGATTATCTCCAATTCTTTTACCTTCCACGGCTTACTCAAATTTGTTATATATTCTCTCCCATCAATGAAAAAAGTTTTTTAACATGAATAAAATTCTCTTTCTACCCATTCTGATCGACTGTTCAAACATGGATACCAACAATTATTCAATTCTAATGCAACACAACGAATGATGAGACGCTTCATGTATTTGAACAAAATAAAGATTGGATTGGAGTTTCTTTTCGTGATAATTTTAATTTTTTATTTAATATATTTGAATTTTTTTTCATGATCGTTTTCTTATAATTTATTATGTTGGGAATTTATTTTTGTCTTACAATCTGTATAAGGTCGTTTATAAATCATTTTTATAGATTGAATTTGGGTATATCGAGTGATTTAATTTATAATAAATGACGTTGTTAATAAGCAGCACAACGGTACTATTTTTTGGTATTTAGTCGTTGGCTTAATTTGTATGATTTTGTGGTTTAATATAAAATTCATACTACGTGATTCACCTTTGGTAAATGATTTGGTGAAGAGATTGTATTTTTTTAATTCTTGAATAAACAATAAAAAAATTTAACTGTTTTTGGTAGGTTATTAGGTTTAATTGATACTGAACAGGGTGTAGATTATGTCGTGTAATTGGTTTTTTTATTATGTTTTTATAAACACCAAAAGTCATAGTTTATTTTTGGTGTGAGTGTTATATGTTAGGTTTTATAGAAAAGGCAACTTAGGTGTTATTTTTGTGAAAATGATGGTATATTTAAATACATTTGTTAAACGTCAGATTTAGTCAATATTTTTTGGTATAACATCCGAGAATTTCTTTTGGTATGTGATCTGATGTTATTGGTATGTTGTAGGCCTTATATAAACACCACAATTCGAGAATTTCTTTTGTGTGTGATCTGGCGTAATTGGTATCTTTTAAACCTTATATAAACACCAACTTACAATAGTCTTGTTGGTTTAGATAATAAAGTTGAATAAATATTAAATTGATTAATTATAACTATTATTGATTTGTGATGGTATATTATTAGGTATAATTGGTAGTGTATATGGTGTAGATTATTTGGTGTAATTGGTATTGTGTATTTAGATTTTATAAACACCAGAATTCATAGTTTATTTTTAGTGTGAGTTTTATATATTAGGTCCTATTGAAAAAATAGCTTTGGTGATTATATTTTGGGAACATCAAGTGTATTATCTAGTGTGTTTTGGGGTGTTTAAATACAACAAAATTGCTAATATGTTTTTTGGTAAATGTTTTGATTAAAATTATGGTCTACAAAACTAATTTAGATCGTCAACCATTTTGTATACCAACATGATTATCATTTTATCTATATATAGGCATTTTGTATATCAAAATGTGTAATTTAATTACAAAAGGAATACCATTCTGTTTATTTTGGAAATTGATTAATAAGTTGTACTCTAACACATATAATTAAGTGGATTACAATATTGAAGGGGCGATGTATGATGCCAAACACCATATACGAAGACTTAATTATTACAATATCTTCCCAATTGGGAGTAGACACAACCATTTTTAATTTAGAACTCAGGTATGTTGTTAGTGGTCCATCTCCACCAATGAAGACTCATAACGATATGGTTGTCCCGTTTATATAGATAAAAAAAAATGCAATTCTGATTTCTTTTTAAAATATCCCTTATGTGTAACATGTGTGGATAGAGCTATGAAATCCATTGAATATCAAACAGGTGTCCAATCAACAAGGCAAGAAATTTTGAGATCCAACACACTATGTTTGACTGATACTACAAAAACATGTTAAAAACGAAGCTATATAAAAGAACAATATAAGATTGAAGGCTGTCATTTTGAATAACAAAATAAAAACAAAACTTTTGCACCTTCGACAAATGCTAAAATAATGATTTAAACTAACTTACAATATAAATCAGAATGTGTACCAACAATTAAAAATATGATATTTACAGATCATACAAATAAACAATATAAAAGGCAGTTACAAAATTATCATGTTTAAATGAAACAAAACATTGTACTTTCACAAATTGCTACAACCAGCAAAAAACTTAAGTACCTTAATTACTACTATATAGCAATAAATTTTTTTCCGCTTATATAGCAATAGTTTTTTTTTCAAAACTAGAATTTAATATTAAAAAAAATAGGTAGCGTCGAAAAAGGGAAGCCACGATTTTCTTATATTCTATGATTATCTCCAATTCTTTTTACCTTCCACAATTTACTCAGATGTGTTATATATTCTCTCCCATAAAAAAAGGTTTTTAATAAGAATAAAATTCTCTTTCTACCCA
Organism: Solanum gandarillasii; assembly: GCA_029582405.1. Taxonomy (NCBI): domain Eukaryota; kingdom Viridiplantae; phylum Streptophyta; class Magnoliopsida; order Solanales; family Solanaceae; genus Solanum; species Solanum gandarillasii. Next base: position 29,918 of record JAJONY010017267.1, on the reverse strand, counting down.
TTCTGATCGACTGTTCAAACATGGATACCAATAATTTTTCAATTCTAATTCAACACAATGGACGATGAGACGCTTCATGTATTTGAAAAAAATCAAGATTGGATTGGAGTTTCTTTTCATGATAATTTTAATTTTTTTATTTAATATATTTGGAATTTTTTTTCATGATCGTTATCTTATTATTTCTTATGTTGGGAATTTATTTTTGTCTTACAATCTGTATAAGGTCGTTTATAAATCATTTTTATAGATTGAATTTGGGTATATTGAGTGATTTAATTATAGTAAATGACGTTGTTAATAAGCAGCACATTGAGTGATTTAATTTATAGTAAATGATGTTGTTCATAAGCAGCACAACGATACTATATTTGGTATTTAGTCGTTGGTTTAATTTGTATGATTTTGTGGTTTAGTGTAAAATTTATACTACGTGATTCTGCTTTGGTAAATGGTTTGGTGAAAAGATTGTATTTTATTTAATTCTTGAATAAACAATAAAAAAAATAAATTTGGTAGGTTATTAGGTTTAATTGATAGTGAACAGGGTGTAGATTATGTCGTGTAATTGGTATTCTTATTATGTTTTTATAAACACCAAAAGTCATAGTTTCTTTTTGGTGTGAGTGTTATATGTTAGGTTGTATAGAAAAGGCAATTTAGGTATTTTTTTATGGTAAATGATTTGGTGAAAATGATGGTATATTTAAATACATTTGTTAAACGTCAGATTTAGTCAATATTTTTTGGTATAAAATGCGAGAATTTATTTTGGTATGTGATCTGGTGTAATTGGTATGTTGTAGGCCTTATATAAACACCATAATTCGAGAATTTCTTTTGTGTGTGATCTGGTGTAATTGGTATCTTTTAGACCTTATATAAACACCAATTTTCAATAGTCTTGTTGGTAGATAACAAAATTGAATAAATATTAAATTGGTTATAATTATTATTGATTTGTGATGGTATATTATTAGGTGTAATTGGTAGTGTATATGGTGTAGATTATTTGGTGCAATTGATAGTGTGTATTTTATTTTTATACACACCAGAATTCAAAGTTTATTTTTAGTGTGAGTGTTATATATTAGGTCCTATTGAAAAAATAATTTTAGTGATTATTTTTTGGGAACATCAAGTGTATTATTTAGTGTGTTTTGGGGTGTTTAAATACATCAAATTTGTTGATATGTAATGTTTTGGTTAAAATGATTGTCTACAAAACTAATTTAGGTCGCCAACCATTTTGTATACCTACATGATTATCATTTTATCTATAGATAGGCATTTTGTATATCAAACTGTGTAATTTAAATACAAAAGGAACACCATTATGTTTATTTTTTAAATTGCTTAATAAGTTGTACTATAACACATGTAATTACGTGGATTACAATATTGAAGGGGTGATGTATGATGCAAACACCAAATACGAAGAGTTTATTATTACTATATCTTTTCAATTGGGTATGGAAACAACCATTTTTAATTTAGAACTCAAGTATGTCGTTAGCTGTCCATCTCCACCAATAAAGATTCATAACTATATGGTTGTCCATGTTCATTTAAATAAAAAAAATGCAATTCTGATTTGTTTGTAAAATATCCCTTATGTGTAACATGTGTGGATAGGGCTATGAAATTCATTGAATACCAAACTGGTGTGTCAAATCAACAAGGCAAGAAATTTTGAGATTCAACACACTATGTTTGATTGATACCAAAAAACAAATGTTTAAAATGGAGCTATATAAAAGAACAATATAAGATTGAAGGCTGGCATTTTGAATAACAAAATTTTTTCACCTTCAATAAATGCTAAATTAATTATTTAAACTAACTTACAATACAAATCAGAATGTGTACCAACAATTAAAAATATGATATTTACATATCATACAAATAAACAATATAAAAGGCAGTTACAAAATTATCATATTTAAATGAAACAAAACTTTGTACTTTCACAAATTGCTACAACCAGCAAAAAACTCAAGTATACAACTTAATTACCTTAATTACTATTATATAGCAATATTTTTTTTCCGCCTTTATAGCAATAGTCTTTTTCAAAACTAGAATTTAATATTAAAAAAATAGTTAGCGTCGAATAAGGGAAGCCATGATTTTCTCATATTCCATGATTATCTCCAATTCTTTTACCTTCCACGATTTACTCAGATGTTATATATTCTCTCCCATAAAAACCCATTTTTTAACAAGAACAAAACTCTCTCTCTACACATTCTGATCGATTGTTCAAACATGGATACCAACAATTTTTCAATTCTAATTCAACACAACGGACGATGAGACGCCTCAGGTATTTAAACAAAATAATGATTGGATTGGAGTTTCTTTTCGTGATAATTTTAATTGTCTTATTTAATATATTTTGAATTTTTTTCCTTATCGCTATCTTATAATTTATTATGTTGGGGAATTTATTTATGTCTTACAATATGTATAAGGTTGTTTATAAATCATTTTTATAGATTGAATTTGGGTATATTGAGTGATTTAATTTATAGTAAATGGCGTTGTTAATAAGCAGCATAACGGTACTATTTTTTTTGTATTTAGTCGTTGGTTTAATTTGTATGATTTTGTGGTTTAGTGTAAAATTCATACTACGTGATTCTGCTTTGGTATTTTGGTGAAAAGATTGTATTTTTTTAATTCTTGAATAAACAATGAAAAAACTTTTTATAAAGGTATATGATTATCAAATACTTGTCTTACTTTAGACACGGTGGACATTGGTATTATAAAAATCATAAACATTTTGTTAATCATAATCATCAATCCAAGAACGCCACACATTAATTTTGTTATCTTGCTACATCGATTTGATAATTATAAATGAGTACTTATATTTGTTATTGATATGACATTTAATTAAGTAATTTTTAATTATTATATTTAAATAAATATAAATTATACATTTAAATAACTTTTTAAAATGTAATTTGAATAATTACGATAATAAAAACTCAAAACACTTTGACATGACAATCATAGACGCATTATATAAATTATAAAAATTAAATAGTTCACATGTGTCAATCCTAGTTAACAACTCTAGAGAGTTACACATTACTATTGTAGTTTCGCTCTAACGATGAAATGACCCTCTAGGTCATTTCCTTGTTAATACCTTCTTTACGTTGTTTAGAGTGTTTTTATAATGATTCCAAGTCATTCATGACTTGCGGTGTGATAACACTCAGGTTACTCGTATAACAGTTTAATGAGTAGAAGATCGTTAGCAATATAATTACCCGACGTATTAGGGCGGGGTGGAATCCCACATGGAGTGGTATAATTAAGAATTTGTTTAAGAAGTTAAATTGTGATCTAATCTCTTGTAGTGAAATAGTAACAAGTGTTCAACATAAACAAACTTGGATAATTCCAATTATCAATGAAGAGTGATTTAGGAACCAATTTTAGCAAGGATAATCAAAACAAGAGTTTTGCAAGCGGGGTAACAATCTAGGAGTGTGCGGAAGTGGGTACTGATTTCAAATAATGGATCGATATGATTCCCCATTAACATTAGTTGCTCATGGATAGAATACATTAAATCTAAAACACATTATTGAATTTCTCAATTACAACATGCTTATCATAGAAACTCTTTTCAAAGCCTCCCATGTAGAATATGCTAAATAATCTATTACCTTGACATAGATTCTCTTGTTCAAGCAAATCCAACATTTAGAGATGAACCCCAAATTCCTCTATTCAAGCAAACATGAAGCCCAAATTTCTCTATTCAAGCAAACACAAAATTCAAATCTAATATGCAAGCATCAAACTAGTCATCCACTTCATGTAAAACCTTTTCAAGCAATATATAAAGATATAAAGTAGAATAAAGTTTGCAACCTCAATTCATAAGTTAACACATGACAATAAATTTAAATTCATTTGAAAACTAATGTAAAACACAACAATACACAAAAATCCACCAAATTAATCAATATCCGAATTTAATTACACACACCTAGAATCGTGATTTTATCTAATCATACTAAAATTTACATAAATTATACCAAAAACTTTATCCACCATATCAATTGGTGAATTCAAACAGCAAAATCTAAGAACCAAGACCAAAACCCCACCAAATTGTATTGCAAGGCTTGGTCAATACATAAAATCTTTAGAATGTTCTTTTGTATTCTAATTGTAGGGAATACTAGTGAGTTTTCTCTTTCTTCTAAGATATTTATAAATTTTTCAAAATAACAAAAATATTTATTTGTAAATCCTGTCGGCGATATTAGTGGGGCTCGCCGACTTACTCGGTGAGTCACCGACTCACCCCTTGATGTATCATGAGTTTACGGTATCTTTCATGCATTAAACTTGGAGTTTTAAATGAGTCTTAGGCATTTTGTTATTATATGTGATGGTATTTTGATCTAATTTTGCAGGAAATAGGTTTTGGAGCAGTAGTGTTAAAGTGTTTGAAATAGCTGTAAGTGGGCAACAAACGAGCCCACTTACGAGTCATCATTCATTTGACGAGCCGTAGCTGGAAGACATGAATTAAGTTTCTAGGGAAATCGACTAAGTGTGGAACCACAAAGTCTATTGACGAGCCATGAGTCAGATAAAGTACTGTCGATATCAAGTCGTCAATGACTTTAGAGAAGATGAGTTCAAGTACATGAACAACGAGTGAACATGACAAAATGTGCTTAGACCTACGAGCCGTAGTCCGTGACCATTATTTGCATCCACATGATATTCAACCAACTGCTGAGCAACGGTGGCACCCACGAGCCGTTGTTCGTGTGACGAGCCGTAGGTGGCCACCCGTCGACGACACTATCCAAACCGGATTTCCCAAATCTTCCTTTTCCTACTTGGTTTAGGATTTATTTTCTATAAATATTAGTTTTAAATTTTGTTTTTGGGTTGTTAAATTTTTTGTGATACTTTGTTCCAGGTTTGGAAATTATTTTGTGAACACTTTTGACATTAAATTCTTAAAGTTTGGTTTATATAATGTGCGTTTGTTCTTCAATTCAAGATTATGAATTTCATCTATTCTAATTATAAGTTCATGATTTATATTATTAACCCTATTATGAATTGTGATAATTCAAGCATGAATAGCTAAATCCACAACTAGGGTTGTGGGAACCATGAGTGATTAACAATGTAAGACTAATAATTAAGTAATTCTGAAATTGTGTTTATGCATGTATTGTTAATCCTTTCGTTTTGAATACTTTTTAACGGTGCACAATGTTAGAACTCAACTCATTCCTAATTGCCCGACCAAGGAAGTAATAAATGAGAAAGAGACTGAACAACAGAGATTTAGCGTGATAATTCGCTATCTAATAGCCTAACATACCCACTGTGAGGGCTACATTGGGGTTAAGGGTAAGGGTTAGTAAAGCATACCCCTGTAGACCGACCAAGTTGCGTGGTGAAATTCCATTCTCGGACGGCCAATCACTTAGAAGATACCTAATTTACCAACCTTGCATGTTATCACTAGGAAATAGTTATTTTTATTAGGATTACTGCGTTAGGAACTTGTGGGGAACACATGTCCCCTAGTTTTCGTCTCATACTGATATTGCAAACTAGGAATCCTGCTTACTTGTTACTTGTTACTACAAATAAATCAACTATTACTTTAGTAACAAATCCCCCCTTTTTACGAAAATAAAGTTTACCAAAAGTACAACTAACTGTGAATTAGCCTAAGTCTAGACCATATTCTTCATGGGATCGATTCTTACCTCAGTTAGGTTTTTAATTTGGCAATGACCGCCTATACTTCTTTAGGAGGTGTAATTTAGGCGTATTAAATTTTGGTGCCACTGTCGGGGAATAAGGCTTTTAGATTAGACTAATTTCGTTATTGAACTATAGTTAATTATTTCCTGACATATATTTTGTTTTTGTTTTCTATAGGTTTTATTTCAGGTGTATGCCAAGTGCACGGAGTCAAGGCAATCCCCTGATCCCTTACAATCCTGAATTAAGAAGAACTCTGAGAAGAATAGTTGGAAGATGTCAAAATCTTGAGGTATTGAATGATCCAATCGGAGTGGGTCAAGGGGGTGTTGCTGGAGTGCAACTTCTTGGAGTTGTAGAAGTGCCTAGAAATGTCTAGGGAAACCCTCAAGTTGAAAATGATGGAGTGCAAAATAGGCCAGCTGATAAATTTTGGTAACGTTATCAAAGATACTTCACCCAATACTAAGCATCAACGATTGTTCAATAGTAATATAAACCAACTAGTGAGTTGGCGTCTAGTCCCACGGGAGTGGTTTGTACTTAAGAATCAATAGAAAAGCATAAATATGCTCAAGTTAATCATAGCTAAAAAAATATTTACGAAGAAAAACATAATTCAAGTTTAGGGTGACACAAGTGTCAAATATCAAAGGGGAATTTGTACTCAATTATCAACTAAAACAGTAAATAGCACGAAAATACGGATATGGAGATGTGATTCTTAGGATGTGATAGGATTATGGGCCAAGGTAAACAACCGGGTAACTGCAATTAATAGTAAACAACTACAAATCAGTGAATACGCTAGACTTTAGTGGGGATAAACTTTCTCTCGAATAATTTACCCCGAATCAAATTGGTTTCTCTCGAACACCAATAAGCGGCAATGAAGCACAACCTTCGCTTTAGTCCATTCACTTTCTCGAGCTGAATGTGTGGAAAAGGGTTTAGGATTCACTCTCTTGATCTGAACCGATGACAACCCAATACCCACAGACCATCGTTTCAGTAATTTTGATTTTACAACCTCTCTCTCTTGAGCAAGCAAAAAATACAAAGTTAATATTGTATTTGCAACTACAACCCATTAAATTCAATCACAATTACTGAACGAAATCACTTTTAAACAACAAATAAACTGTCAATTAACAATACACATCAGTTAAATCAACCCATATTCACACCCCAAGAATTGGAGTTTTAGCTAGACATAGTAAAAAGGTAAAAATCGTTACCAAGTTTTGTTTTCATCAACTGGGTAGGATTGATATAGTCTTTAAAAAGGTCTAAGATGAAGAATCTTCAACGCCCACTTCCAATTTCTTAGAAATGGAAATCTTCAAATCTTCAAAGCTAAGAAAATATTGTCTCTCTATTTTGTTCTCAACTTCAAAAGTGAATACTCTCTAAGCAATGATAAAATTAGAACCCAAATACTAGATTAAAAATTCAAACAAGTTTTTATAGTTGCCTAAAAAATGTGCTGCGAAGGACCACCCGACGCAATAAGTCGGGATCACCGATCCACTCGGCGATCCGCCCTTTGGTCATTTGTATCGTCGTTTTGCTTTTGCCTTCAGAATCTTCAAGTTCTGTAACTTTGGGCGAGATAGCACTGCATTGCGGAACCGCTCGCTGACGCTGACTGCTCCTTTCTCTCACCGTCTTGATTTTCTCCTTCAAGGTTTAGCACTTTGAAACATTAGGTGAGACCATGGCCATTCGGCGACTCGCCTAATGGGTTGGACGATCCGCATGCCTTCTTTTCTTCATTCTTTCAGCTGCCTTGTTCCTTTTTGCTTAATAGTGTCCATGCTTTGTCCCTCAATCCAAATACCTGAAATTCAAGGATTTACATAAGTTATTGGCACAAAATATGCATTTTAGGACACTAATTCTATTAAAATAAAGACCTAAATGAGTCCAAATTGTGGACTCATCAACACCCCCAACTTAAACTTTTGCTTGTCCTCAAGTGAAACTCAAGTTCAATAGTTCAAAAAGGATGCTTCAAACAGTGCTACACAAGATTCAATCATGAATGCACAGAAGAAGACTCAACTTACTCATGCAAGGATCAATTGTGCACTCAAAGAGTCAAGTTGTGACTCACTAATATCAAAGAATCTCAAGCTCACAATACTTGCTTCAAATGCAAGTTCAAGCTCAACAAAGGTACTCAAATTCCCTCACACAAAGAATGATTCCATATTCACACACAATGGTTCAACAATTTAATGTTTTGGAATCAAATGCAACGCTCACACTCATAAAGATGAACACAATGCATGATTTCACCCATAGGTTTACCTGTATTTTCCAATCAACACTTGCTTCAGCTCACTCATGATCAAAAAGGTCTTTTCAAGGCTTATAACGGGGCTGAGTGTAAATGTATGGTCATTTAGTCTTAATGGTTATAGTCCTCATGAAATATGGTGTGAACAACATCTCCTTTTCTTTTTTTTCATCATTTTTATCGTGCTCACAAGTCATCCCATTATTCACTTTCCATGGATTGTTGGGAACCCCATTTTCTTTGTATTTTCACAACTTTATTCCACAACTTTTTCTTTTTCATTTCTTTTTCATTCTTTTCTTCTCTTTTTTTGTATGGAGGGATTCCATTTTTTTCAAAACATGGGCACAAAGGACTTCTTTGCATTTTCTTGATTCACTCTTTCTTTTTACCACACCCCCAACTTAGGCTTTTGGCCTAAGTTGACTATTTAAACAGACCACAAATCATGAGGATTATTGATAATGGATCAAGAAAGGTTAGGTTTTCATCAAGTTTCTTCCAAGAAAAGAGTTAAGGCTCAAAGGGTGTTCAAAAGAGGTTCACACACTAGGCCACAAAAGAGGTATAATGTCAAATTGTTTCACACTTTTTAAAGTTGCCTAAGATCATCTCAAGAGTTCACATCACTTAGTCACCCGGACCAATGAGGCAAATTCTAGGTGTCATCACTCATGGTTCACGGTAAGCTCATCACACAAGGCATTGACACCAAAGTCAAACAAGACTCCACACTTTCGTTAGTGTGCAATGTTCATCACAAGAGATTCAATTCGATACTTGGCTACTCACAACGAGATGCAAAGAGTTCACATATTGACTGTGCAACTTCATTTGGCCTCATCGTAGCCACACATTTATTTTTTTTCGATTATGAGCACTATTCAAGTCATTGGTATTGATCAAAATGATCCTCAAATTTGCAAAAGAACAACCATATTTAATCACAAACAAGAGGTGGTAAAATTTTTCGGAAGGGTCAAAAATCATTTACAATTAAAAACAAGGAGCCACAGGCTCAACCATCCATAAAAGCAGTGTAAAAACACAATTATGGCTCAAAAATCCAAATAAATAAACAAAACATCAATAATCACAAAAGATCACAAAAGTTGGGCCTTACCCCACCACAAATAAAGTCATTTGTCCTCAAATGCAAACAAAAATATCCAAAAGTTAAAATAAAGTAAGACAGAGAGGGAGGTAAATAGGGGATCCTGTCTACACAGTCGCTCCATATGTCTGGGCATCAGTGCCCGATGCATCAGTCTGATCTCGGACTTCAGTACCGGAGTCGCCTCAGAAGGTATAACAATAGCACTAGGAGCTGCAAAAGGTGTATCTACCAAAGAAGTATGTACAACAGCATCTACCATGGCCTCCTCTATCTCAGTAACACCCTCATATACAACTTCCTCAGCCTCCTCAAGCATCTCCTCATCAGTCTCTACTGCAGACTCGGGGTCAGCTGTCTGCTCAACTTTAACTTCATCTCCGGTGGTAGCCGAAGGCATATCTGGCTCATTTGAGATCTCCACCATCCCGAAGATCATGGATATGTTAGTGGACTTCAGCTGATCCACATCGCTCCACAATACAGATATAGTGGCCTTTAAGGCCATCACCTCCTCAGTGGCCCCTTGGCTACGCTCGTACACCGCTATCCTTGCCGCAAGAGCATCTATATCAGCACTCAATGGTGTCACAACATCAGCCAGGGTAGTCTGAATCATGCCCCGAATGAAGGCCTCGAGTCTAGCAGCCTATGATCTGCAGAATGGGCAAGCTGAAGGCACAGGGCCGGAGTAGGCGAAGATGCCTTTGCAGGTAATGAGTCTGCATCTATAACCGGGGAAGAGTCCACCGGTGCTACCTTCTTCATCTCCGCCTGATCCTTTAAGTATTCAGCCTCGATCCTTCGGATATCAGTAGAGGATGTGGGAATTACTTCCACATCATTCTTCGTGTCTCTAGGAACTCAGCCCATCTGCATAGATCGGTGATCATCACTGGAAAGGGGAGGAGGTCTGGAGCTATTTGGCCCTCATGGCCATCTCCTACACAACGATCATACCCAAGTTTATTCGCTCCCGTGCAATGATCGTGCCAAGACAAGCTGCCTTAGAGTGGCAAATGACAAACTCATTCTGGCATGGCATCACAGTACTGCTGATAAAGCCAAACCAGTACCTCGCAACTACATGCAGATCCATCTTTACTATCAGGACCCCTGCCTCTAACCACCTTGGAGTGCCATCACAGATAAGAGGAGCCATCCAACTTTTTATTCCCTCAAATGACTAAGTTTTCATCCTGTACTGGTGAGGGTCTACAATGTTGTTCGTGCACTCCAAGACCGCATTTATAGTAGTGCTGTCACACAACACTTTCTTGCCCCTAACTACCACATAGTCGACTGGTTTGAATGCAGCTGCTTACTTTTTGTGGAATCAGGGCACTGTATGCACTGTATAATTCCCTAACCCAACTTGGAATATACGGGCCACGAGGATTTGTGAAGATCTGGAACTTATGAGACTTCAGATATCTCATAATTTTGGGGTACCTATCAATCACCTCATCCGTGGATAGTCGCTTCTCCTTAATAATCGTCCTCCACCCCTCAGTCTTTATTCTAATCATCGACTTAGGAGAAAGACCATGCACAGAAGGGGCTAGGACTACAGCCTGTGCTGGAGCTGGAGTAGGAAAAGTGGTGGCCTGAGGAGTTCTGATCCAAGACGGATCATTCATCCTTTTGGACCGCAACTCTGCCCTCTGTGCTGTTACATGCTCATCATCATCAGAAGTTGCAATCTGAGGCTCCTGGTGCTCACCCTCACTCTCAGAAGTGGTGAGGTGTGTAACGTAGATGCCATCACTATCAGAGTTGAATTTCGGTGACGCCGGTGCCTTTTCTTTGCCTTTGCCTATCCCACCAGTTGTGGGAAGTTTGGTGGCTTTGGCCCTGGATGCAGTTGCATCCTCATTTAATTTTATCCCCTTAGCCTTCCTTCGGGGTGACATGTTTCTACCTGCAACCTTAGGTCTAGACATGCCTGCAAAACATCGGGAAAAAGTTAGAAGCAATTCAGTCAAAATCACAGAAAATCAGTTGCTGACCGACTCGCCGAATCACTTTGGCGAGCTAGATCGAGCTCGCTGACATGATTGGCTCTAAAGTTTTGGAAAGTCGGCGATGGGAAAGACCTTTCGGCGAATTGCCGATGGTTTTCAACGAGCAAGGATTAGCCCGCCGAAAGTTACAATGCAAATTAAGCTACAGGGGTGCAGAAAAAGGGGTGAACAAGAAGACTTTCGGTGAGTCGCCGAGTACCTTTAGCGACCACATGCTTCTCGCCAAAAGTTACAGAGCCCAACAACATATTAAGCATGAAATTAAAGGCGAAATGGGGAACTTCGGCAAACCATCGAGTGGTTCGGCGAGCTCGATCCAGCTCGTCAAATGACCCAACGTGCCTACTCTCAACCCAACTTCTCAAATTCAATCCCACAACCCCCGAAAACAAAATCAAAGCATGCACAACTCAAATTAAAATTAGACCCATAGCACCCGTTTCCATGGGACACTCAGACTTCTCCCGATTTTGCCAAATTTGGCCAATCGACGACTCTTGCCCTTAAGAGTGATGTCACCCGCTCTATCATTGGGCAAATTACATCTTTCGGCACAAATTCGGGATACTAAAACTTCACCCAACTATCTTAAACAACATGCAAGCACAACCCCACAAAATTTAATCTATTTTAAGGCACAACATTATGGGAATCTAATATTAAAGGCAATACATGCAAGATTATCAAATTAAAACAGGCAACCGAACATACTAATCCTATCAGAGAGGCCCAGCACACGACAACAAGATAAGATCATTTGCATAAGAGTACAAAATTGCTAAAAATGAACTCGGGGTTCGGAAAACCAACCTTTAATGCCGAATAATCAAGACTGAAATGCTAGGCGGCAAAGTAATCCCAATTCGAGCATAAGTCAACGACTAAAATACTACTAGAAATTTAAAAATATAGAAACTAAAGTGCAGGTGTGAGTTTGTGAGGTTCGAAAGTGAGGGAAAGTGAAAGGTTTGAAAGTTTAAACCTTTGGCCTTTTAAAAATCGTCCAGTTCTCACCCATTCGGCGACATTAGTCGTGCTCACCGGACCACTCGGTGACACGCCGAGTGGTCACTTACCTCGCCAAGTTTTACAAGACCTCTAATTAATCTGGGGTCCAAACGATGGACTAGATCGAGATCGCCGAACTGGTCGGTGACTCGCCAATAATTTCCTGGTCTCACCGAGTTTTACAGACTCCACTTTAAAGTTGTCTTGAGTCCATCGACGGTCTAAGTCGAGATCGCCGACCTCTTCGGTGATTCGCCGACTGGCGCTTTGGCTCGCCAACTTGCACTTTTCAACCACTTTCCACACTTTAACCTGCAAATTCAACACACCGTTATTTCTAACACAAAAAAAGCGGTAAAGCCTTGGGATGCCTCCCAAGAAGCGCCTTAGTTAACGTCTTGGCACGATGCAACTCCTCATTCAAACTCCATTTTTGGTGTTGACCTTAGTGTCACTAGGTAACCCTCTTGTTTATTTGGGTAGAGATGAGGCAATACATGACCCATGAGGGTTTCAATTAGTTGGATAGATCTGGAGTGAGAGCCAATCATCTGATTTAGCACTTCAACATTCTCCCTCATCTCCTCTAGCACTCTATCTGGCTCATTTATCTTTTGGAGAATGATTAATAGTGTATCCTCGACACGTCTACTCTCAGTGTCCTTAGACTTTCTCCGCTTATGAGGGGGTATGTATCTATCTTTTCTTTTGCACTGGACTTCGACCTCTAATATTTTCTTGGCCAAATCGTCTAGCTGAGTTAATAGTGGGACAAAAGAGTTGTCCCCTTCCATTTCTTGCTTAGTCTCAGTCATTTGGCTACCGTTTATCCCAACTATGTTCAAAGTCTCTGCTCAAAAGCAGCAACACAAAAAGCAAGACTAAAAATTAAGTAAGTACAACTATAATTAACAAGGACAAAATTTAACTTAACTAAAAATTCTCAAGTAACACCACCCCCCGGTAGCGGCGCCATTTTGATAAAATTTTGTAACGCTATCAAAGATACTTCATCCCATACTAAGCATCAGTGATCATTCAATAGTAATATAACCCAACTAGTGAGTTGGGGTCGAGTCCCAAGGGAGTGGTTCGTACTCAATAATCAATAGAAAAGCATAAGTATGCTCAGGTTAATCATAGCTAAAAAAACATTTACGAAGAAAAACATAATTCAAGTTTGGGGTGACACAAATGTCAAATATCAAAGGGGAATTTGTACTCAATTATAAACTAAAACGGTAAATAACACAAAAATACGGATATGGAGATGGGATTCTTGGGATGTGATAGGATTATGGGCCAAGATAAACAACCGGGTAATTGCAATTAATAGTAAACAACTGCAAATCAGTGAATAAGCTAGACTTTAGTGGGGATAAACTTTCTCTCGAATAAGTTACCCCGAATCAAATTGGTTTCTCTCGAACACCAATAATCGGCAATGAAGCACAACCTTCGCTTTAGTCCATTCACTTTCTCGCGCTGAATGCGTGGAAAAGGGCTTAGGATTCACTCTCTCGAGATGAACCGATGACAAACCAATACCCACAGACCATCATTTCAGTAATTTTGGTTTTACAACCTCTTTCTCAAGCAATCAAAAAACACAAAGTTAAGATTGTATTTGCAACTACAACCCATTAAATTCAACCAAAATTACTGAATGAAATGACTTTTAAACAACAAATAAACTATCAATTAACAATACCTAGCAGTTAAATCAACCCATAATCACATAATCACACCCCAATAATTGGGGTTTTAGCTAGAAATAGTAAAAAGGTAAAAATCGTTACCAAGTTGTGTTTCCATCAACTGGGTAGGATTGATATAGTCTTTACAAAGGTCTAAGTTGAAGAATCTTCAACACCCACTTCTAATTTCTTAGAAATGGAAATCTTCAAATCTTCAAAGCTAAGGAAATATTGTCTCTCTATTTAGTTCTCAACTTCATAACTGAATACTCTCTAAACAATGATAAAATTAGAACCCAGTTACTAAATTAAAAATTCAAACAAGTATTTATAGTTGCCAAAAAAATGTGCTGCGAAGGATCACTCGGCGCAGTAAGTTGGGATCCCCGATCCACTCGACAATCCTCCCTTTGGTCATTTGTATCGCCGTTTTGCTTTTGCCTTCAACATCTTCAAGTTCTGTAACTTTGGGCGAGATAGCATTGCATCACGGAACCGTTCAGCGACTGCTCCTTTCTCTCGCTGCCTTGATTTTCTCCTTCAAGGCTTATCACTTTGAAACATTAGGCAAGACCATGGCCATTCCACGACTCGCCTAATGGGTTAGGCGATCCTCAAGCATTCTTTTCTTCGTTCTTTCAGCTGCCTTGTTCCTTTTTTCTCAATAGTGTCCATGCTTTGTCCCTCAATCCAAATACCTAAAATTCAAGGATTTACATCAATTATTGGCAAAAAATATGCATTTTAGGACACTAATTCTATTTTAAAAAAGCCCTAAATGAGTGCAAATTATGGACTCATCACAAACACCTGATGTTTGTAAAAACTACAATGTTTATTATAATGTTGTGGTATCAACTGGTGCTATCATATTTCCTCCACTACCTCATGGACATACTTTTATGGTGAAGAACTGTTTGATGCAAATGCTTACATATAGAAGATTGTTTGATAGGTTACCTTCAGAGGATCCATATGCAGATATAAGTAAAGTGAAAAGTGTCTTTATGAGTAGTGTGGGACGACCATATTTAGACATGGATGCAATCGTCTTAAGGGTGTTTCCACTTTTGTTAACATATGATGCTGCTGTATGGGTGTCTGAGTTGCCATATAACTTAATCACTACTTGGAATGAGTTGCACAAGGTATTTCTGGAGAAGTACTTTCCGATTTCCAAAAAGGTGAACCTCAAGGATAATCTCAATAATTTCGTATCATTGCATGGTGAGTCAATTAGAAACTCTTGGGATAGATATACTAGGTTTATGAGGAGTGTGCCTAACTACCGCATAAATGATGAGTCACGAGTATTTCTATAGAGGGCAAGATGATAATGAAAAAGCTGTGCTATATAATATTGTTGGAGGGTCTTATGGGGCAAGCACATTTCAAGATATTGCGGAGAAACTTGAAAAATCTCTAAGAATAATAAGGCATGGAGCACTAGAATGTTGAATACTGGAAGGAATACGTTTGCAGTCCAAGCTGCACCAAGTCAGTCCAATGATGATATTTGTGAGGAGATGGCCCAATTGAGAACAAAGGTTGGCTTAGTGTTGAAACATGTGAGCAGAAGTGCAGAGAAAGTGAATTCATTGAGCTACCAACGTAGAACACCACCTACTGATGAGTACACTTAGGAGGAAGATGCGAATCTTGTGAATGATCATACAGGGGATTTTTGGACCAATGCCCAAGCATCCGATTCGGATAATTGGCACCAAGGTAAAGGAAACCAAGGTCAGAACCATGGTAACTACAATCACAAAGGGAACTATGTCCATGATGGGAACTATAATCGTGACAACAATTATAATTAAAATGGGTATGGCAACAAGAATGGTACCCTATGTTCCACGCGGGAACCAAGATGCTAGATCGAGTATAAATCACATTGAAGATATAATGAAAAAGATGATAAAAAGATTTGATTCAACTGATGACAATGTGAAAAAGATGTGTAATGATTTATCGGGCATTGGTCAAAAAGTTGAGTCATATGCAATATCGATTAAACATGTTGAGAAATAGCTGAGGCAGTTATCCGCAAGTACAAATTCGTGTCAGCAAGGGACATTTCCTAAAAATACTATCCAAAATCCTAAGAATGATGGACATTGTATGGTAGTTACTACTAGGCATGAAAAGTAGACTATAGACCCTCCTATGCCGACTGGAGTGGAAAGTGCGAAAGAGTAAGATGAGGATGAAGTTGTTGTAGTTGAAGAGCCAAAATATCAGAATTAGAAGAAGGTTGGAGTGACAGAAAAGATCATCCCTATGCTGAGACCTCCACCTCCCTTCCTACAAAGGTTAGTAAAGAAAATGGAAGAAGGAAAGTATCGCAGGTTCATAGCTATGCTGAAGTAGTTGTCCATAAATGTTCCTTTGATTGAGGCGCTTGAGAAAATGCTGGGTTACGTGAAATTCATGAAGGGTTTGGTGACTAAGAAAAGGGATGCCAATTTTGAAGGTGATGAAAAGTTGCAACATTGTAGCACCATTGCTACTAGATCATTAGTGCTGAAGAAGGCGGAACATGTACTATTCCATGTACTATTGGTATGTTGCCTTTTGCAAAGGCCCTATGTGACTTTTGAGTGCTAACATTAATCTGATGCCGCAGTTTATATACTAGAAGTTGGGCATATGAGACCCCCAAACCGACGACAATGCGGCTACTTATGATAGATCGAACTATGAAAAAACCGATTGGGGTACTTCAAGATGTCCTTGTGAAAGTTGAGGCTTTCATCTCTCCGGCAGACTTTGTGATACTAGATTGTGAATTTGATTTTGAGGTCCCTATCGTGTTAGAGAGACCATACCTTGCTACTGGGCCTACTTTGGTTGATATGAAAAGAGGGTAGATGAAGTCCATATTAAACAATGAAGAGGTAACTTTCAATATCTGTGGATCAATGAAGCATGAAAGTGATTTTAAGTTGTGTCGGTGGTGAATCATGTTATTGAGCAAGAACCAAAAATGTGTATTGAAGAGAGATTAGGTGTTG
The DNA here is from genome assembly GCA_029582405.1 of Solanum gandarillasii. NCBI lineage: Eukaryota > Viridiplantae > Streptophyta > Magnoliopsida > Solanales > Solanaceae > Solanum > Solanum gandarillasii. The sequence goes on along the minus strand of JAJONY010017267.1, from coordinate 12,987 downwards.
AAGCATTAGCGACTGTGATCATAAACTTTGATGGAGATGATATTAATGAATATGATGAGCTAGTTGTTGCACTTAATGGGGTAAATATTTCTCATCGTCAACCAAAGAAGCTATATGGACTTGAAGACTGAGACACCGATGCGCTCAAATTACACCTCCCTAAAGAAGCATAAACGATCGTTATCAAGTAAAGAACCCAACTTGTAGGTTGGGGTCGATCCCACGAGGAAAATGGTTTAGACTTCACTTTAACCAACAATTATATTAGTTTAGTCAAATTACTTCCAGAAACAAGTAATTAAAAAGGGGGGAATTTGTGAAACAAATTGTAAGAATTCAGTAAGTAATCAGTAAACAAAAGTCAATTTTGGTTGTTATCAAAATGACAAAATTAACTAGGGTATACGTGTTCCCCACAAGCTCATAACACAGTAATCCTAGTAATAGCAACCCTTTCCTAGTGTACTACATGCAAAGTGATAAGCTAGGTATCTCTAAATCCTTGGTCCGGCATCTAGAGAATTTCACCCCGCACCTTGGTCCGGCTACGTGTGTATAATTTACTAACCCTTACCTTTACCTAATATTAGACATCACATCGATGTTTGACTTAGTTATTACTTCGCACCAATCGACACTAGACTATTAGATAGTATCACACTAAATCTATATTGATAATTATTTTCTTGTTGATTACATCCTTGGTCCGGCAAGTAGCAACAAGGCGAGTTCTAACGTTGTGCACCGTTAAAAAGACTTTTAAACGAAAGAATTATCAATGAATGCAAAACAGTATTCAAGAATTGCTTATTTACTATTCATACTTTGTTATTAGCTCATGGTTCCCACAACCCTAGTTGTGGAATTTAGTTACCCATAATCATATGAACACAATTCATTGTTTTAGATGAAAGAATAATGAACTTACGTAAGAAGAATAATAAACCCAGAAATTCAACTTGAATTGCAACACCAAAATCTTCAAAAATGAACTTAGGAAATTAAGAATTGCTAAAGTTGCAAGTTAATCTCCCCAAGTCAAGAACTAGAGTAAAAGTAATAAAATCTCCCCCCCAAAAATGAGGTTTACATACCCTATTTATAGAAAATAAATCCTAAAATAAAAGGGAAAAAATAAGGAAATAAAACTACAAGACGCGTCTCCATTCAAGGAGGCTGATCTACAGTCCGTAAGTTGAATGGCGGAACGTAGGTCTCTTCCGTGGCTCCATACTTACCCGATTTAAAATCTTCAAAAATCCACCTTTTCAGTCAGTTTCCACGAACCAGCAGCACGGTCCGTCAGTGAGACGACGGACCATCAGTCTCCTCCGTCGATCTATACATAGATTATAACTCAGGTACTGGAACCACTCCTCTGATCACTTCTACGGAGCTGCAAGACGGACCGTAAGTCATTCGACGGTCTGTCAGTCCCCACCGCGGTTCCACACTTGGTCAGATTTCCATGAGCATAAATCTTGCCATGCCTGCTCGTCGCACGACCTTTATCTACGGAGTGTCACTCATCCTACGGTCCATAGATGCCTCCGTAGGTGGCTCTTTTTCAGCACTTTCCTCAGCTACATCTTCATCTTTTCACGCCAGAGTTTATTTCCTGAAATTACAGCAAAAAACACATAAAACTAACACAAAAATCCCCTAGACATTCACAAATCCTAAGTGAAGCGTATCAATAGTACTGAAAACTCACAGTACATTAACACCCTCAACTTAAAATCATTTTTTGTCCTCAAGCAAAACATTATGACTCTAAATGACACTTGTACAGAAGCACACAATTTCATCCCAAGCAATCACATGGCTCTTCATCCCGACTTTTACTTTGAGTGCGACTTTGTTCTCTTAGACTCAACAAGCTAACTTGTGCGGATCAAAACATGACACAGATCGACCAACCAACACACAACATACATTATTTTACTATCACAAAGGTACCAATTTTTCGACAATGTAACTAATGCCCTTACTTCAAATGAAATCCCTCTTTTCACATAATGAATATGAATTTTAGTACAAGGATTCATTCAACACTCACGCTCAGAAGGAACTTCAAGTACAATTAGTGCTTAATACCATAGGCTTGGCCTTATTTTCACTGCTTTGACTCTCCAAACTAGATTCCAGGATTACTATAGGACTTTCTTGTCTTGTAACGTAGGCTCAGGGTCACGTGTGGTATATTTGGGTACTTCTTAGTGACTTTCTACCCTCCTAGACATTACACTAGGCTTTCAACCTCATTTTGCCCTATTTTTGACATTATACTGTTTTACCTTCTTTCCCTTGATTTTCTTCAACCATGGATGTGACTTTAGACTTTGTAGCTCTTTATTTTTCACTTTCATCTCTTTTTTTTCCCAGCTTTCAACAAGTTACATCCTTTCTTCTCCTTTTCAACATCAAACTCTTTTCATACCCATTGTTCTTTTGGTTATCTCTTTCATAGCCACCCTCAACTTATGGATTTTCCACTGGTTAAGGTGCACAATACCCGATGTCGGATCAGGGCCAAGATTGAGGTTACTCTTTCCATTAGCCACCCTCAACTTAGGATTTTGGCCTAAGTCGAGGTGCACATGTCCAAGGAGGGAATGGGGCCAACATAGTAGATTATGGGAAGGTGAGTTAGGGGTTTAGAAAGAAATAGTCTAATTTAGGCTCAAATTATTTGGATCAAAGGGATCATTTATTTCATTTGGTTGGATTTTTCTTTTAGGCTATTTGTGGACTTATCAGAACAAGGGCCTATGATCACTTCCTAGCCTCTAGAATAAATTGTCTTAGCAGGAGTAACTGGGAAAGTTCTAGATTGGCACAAAACTATTTGAACAATCAACTATTCTCACACGCTCTTGGCACATAGTTTCATCATCAGATTATTAGATTACCTAGTTCAAGTTTTAGCTTAAGTCATGCCATTAAGTTGGTTCATTATCATGTCATACTTAGAGCTGACACATTCAACTTATCTAGCTTACAAATTCTAGCACATATCACAAAATTTGGACGAGTATTATTTTTCATACGCCATCATGCTTCATTTTTAGCTTCTACACATACGATCCTAACACATGCCGGTTCAACATAAATTAAATAGTCTCTTAGGGGGAAAGAACACAGGCAAGAAAACCCCAAGAGAGGATTATGAGTTGGGTTACTCATACTTCACCCTATCACTCACAATCCATTTACGCTACCCCCCAAAAAATAGGTGCACTTGTCCCCAATGCACAAAAAAAACAGTAAAAAGTAATGGATATGGGTGAAGCAAACTTGTGGCGCATAGCGCCGATGAGCAATCAATAAGCGGGTGGGCCCGGTTTCCCAGAGCCCGCTAAATCAACACTCGGGTGACCCTTAGTAGTGCCCGCATCAACAACGACAACACCATCAATAGTGCTATTCTAATTGGACCCTCAGTGGTGCTCACATCAATCCTCACGGGCACAGAACTTGACACCCCAGCAATCATCTCACGGGTTTTCTGTTGCCTCAGCTGCTCATCTATTATGGAGGCTTTCTGTGCCTTTTTATCCTGCTGCGATGCCTTTTGCTAGCCTTCTCTTCCTCCGTGAGCTCAATTTTGTGACTAGATCGGTGCCTCTTACCGCGGGCACGTGCAGGCTTGGGCTGCTCCTCCGCATCATCTCCACTGAATAGTGCACCCAGGATGGTGGCAACATCGTCCTGGAGACTAGCTCGTTGGGTTTGAAAAGAGGACAAATCAGTAGTAGGAGCTGGCCTCTCTAGAACTCTTAACTCGAAGGAATCGAGCCGATTATGAACTGCTTGGACCTGTTGGTCTGTTTTTGCCTCCATTTTCTTTTCTACTCTCTCTTCGAACTCATCAATCAACTTCCACATCCAGGGCTTAATATGGTGCAGCAAGGAGGTGGCCATCTGACCCTACAACTTTTGGACTAAAGCGAATGGTATCATAGTCGTTCCGGAGAGTGGGGTGGCTCGAGATGAGCTCGGGGCCTGGCTGGCTGTCTGAGAAGAGGAAGTTGGGTGCTCATCAGGTGGAGCTATAGTGGGGGGTCCATCTCCCTGCATCACCCCATAGTGTGTATTAGATCCTCACCCATAGGTAAATCGACTCGAGGCCCTTTGCGTGGTGCTGCCACATTCGCGTCATCTTGAATCAACCTAATGTCAAGGGTCCAGTCGCATGCACCAGTTTATCACAGAGCCAAATAGGCACTCCTGCATCCCTGCAAAGCTGAAAGATCATACAGGGGAAATGATAGGTGGTGGTTGTCTTGAAAGCCTTTTCATGAAATTCTCCCAGGCGGGGGAAATTTATATCCAATCTGGTAACCAGTGCAACCACTATGACCGCTCTATCCCAAGTGACTATATTATCAGCTATTGTTGGTGACAATCTATTTCAGACCAATAGCCAAAAGAACTTGGCTGCCAAAGTGAGGGTGGCCTTTCGAATACCCAACCGAGGCGCAACAACCCATTCCGCTCTCTCTCCATCCAAAGCCAAATGCCGAGCAAGCCATTATATAATCGCCTCCCTTTGATCCGTAATTCGGCCGAAGGCTCCTGTCCGCACAATCTCCCACCAATAGTCAAATTCAGTAGTGGAGTCCGCCCATGTGTAGTAAGGGTTAGGGCCATTAAGAAACCGGTTGATGGTGGTGTGGGATAAGTTCACCGAAATACCTCAGACCATGGTGGATGTGAGGGGGTCTTGTGTTGCGGGCTTGTCGTTCTTGTGAATTCGCCCTTGGAGAATGGCAACATAGGAAGCGTAAAACTCCTGCACAATCTCCTTGCTATAAGTACCCGAATCATGAGCCATCCACTCGCACTTGTGCATTTGGAAAAGCTGGTGGATATCTGGCATAGTGTGGAGGCTCTTGGTGAGAACCCTGCGTTCCTCCGTAATTGTACGGGCCATCTTTTCCTTGGCATTCTTCATCCTGGCATCACAGTAAATCTGCCATAGCCCCTCGACGCACCATTTGTTCCGCTCTCCATCTACAGGATCCAGTTGGTCATTTTGAGGGATGTGAATCTCGTCAGAGCTAGATGCCTCATCAAACGAGGCAGCCTTTTCATGTGCACTTGAACTGGTGTCGGACCTGGACCCAGATCTGACAGCATAGTTGGACGTAGAATTGGACCCAGACCTAGTCGGTGACCCGATCAGTGTATCCTTCTTATTTGACTGGGAGGCAGTGACTATGTCGGGGAGCACCTTCTTGGACTGGTTCTGAGCGGTCCGGGCAGGTGTGGGTGAGTAATTCGGGTCTTGTTGCCTGTCCGTATCCTCATCGATAAGTTGTAAGGTCAGCGCCACTGATTTTGATCGGCCTCTGTTGATGATGACTTTCTTGTTTGGTATCATGGTACTTACGTAGGAGATGTTAGTACCCAACACAAGTAATAATTAAAAAAAATAAAATTACAATAAGCTATAGAGGTAACTGATGAAGGGAGCCGACGGTCAACCTACGGTTCGTCGACCTGCTCCGTACGTTAGAAGTAACCAGGGCTTAGTCACAGATGGAAACGACGGAGATGCAGAACGGTCCGTGGGTCATTCTGCGGACCGTAATCCACCTCCGTTGTGTCACACTTGGGAAATTTCCCAAGTACCCCTCCCATGGACGTGATCAACGGTCTGTCGATTGAATGACGGTCCGTGGACGGGGTCTTGTGGATGGTTCTGGGCCAATTTTATGCATCAGTGCTTTATCATTTAGAAAGACAAAAGGATCAACAATAGCACTAAGCAAGTCTAATCATTCATTCCAACACTCCACATGCTAGTTCGTCATTCTCGGAGGTTCGATAATTCAGTTAAGAACGCCATTCATACAAGTTATGGAACCCTAAGTCGGAACTTACATTTAGACTCGAAGTTCTACTGGTTTTAAGTTAGAATTACCTATAATCACTGACCATCGTCCCAAGGGCGGTTAAATTTCATATTTAACAGGCATTTAAGGATGATTCGCTACCCAAGGTCAAGACTCACTCCCGACTAACCCTATTCAAGCTATGAATCGTAATTTAAAGTGAGGGGACAGTTAGTTACCTTACAAGAAACGATGAGTGGTGTGATTGTGTACCAGGACTTAAACTCCTACTGAATTTGACCCAACGTTATACCGTACCCAGACACTGGACTCTCTTGAAGATGGGAATTTACGGGAAAGATGGGAAGGTTGTGAGTGTGTGGATTTTGGGGGTGAATTCCTTTGGGAGATCTAATGGATGGTGGTGTGAGGGAGTGAATTTGTGGATTTTGGGGCGTGGGGGTTCGGATGAGGGTTTTGGAAAGAGTGGGAAATGTTTTAAACTTTGGGGTTTTTAAATAGGGGAAGTCCTGGTCGGGTCGAGCAGACTAGGGTTTCGACTTACGAGACCCCGTTTATGGTCTGTAGGTCGATCTACGGTCCGTAGGTCGAGACCGTAGATCACCTCAACACTTAGAAAAATTTTGGGACTTACCTAGGGTCTACGGACACCATTCACGGTTCATGGAGTGAACGACGGACCGTCGATAAGGTCCGTAGACCGCTGCACCAGACTTTTTTCTGCATATTCTTCTTCTCGCCCCTGCACATGTAGTTACCATTAGTCCTTTCTTTTTACATTTTCTGGACACTTTTTAGACACGGACCCTATGCTATATCTAGCCAACACTAAAACAAAACTAAAATAACTGTCTAACTGAGTACAAAAGAGAAACTACTAAACGACCTATTGTTGGCTAGATTTTACATCTTGGGTTGCCTCCCAAGCAGCGCTTAATTTAACGCCGCGGCACGACGCCGACCTCTTGATTACTCAGACTTCATCAAGATGATAGGCTTCAACAACTTCTTGCACACTTTCTACGTTTCCCAAATAGATCTTGATCCTTTGCCCGTTTACCATAAACCTTGTTCCTTCACTGTTCTCAAGCTCAACCGCTCCATGGAGGAGAAATTTTGTGAGAAAAAATGGTCTGGTCCATTTGGATTTGAGTTTGCCTGCAAACAAGCGCAACTTAGAGTTGAATAAAAGCACAAGATCACCCACAACAAATTCTCGCTTTTCAATTCTTTGATCATGATACCTCTTCATCTTCTCCTTGTACAAGGCTGACCTTTCATAAGCTTTTAAGCGAAACTCATCAAGCATATTCAAGTCATTCATTCTTTGATTAGATGCGGCGCCCCAATCCAAATTTAGCTTCTTCATCGCCCACAAAGCCTTATGCTCTAGTTCCACCGGTAAATGGCAAGATTTTCCATATACAAGTTGGTAAGGAGACATACCTATGGGAGTCTTGTATGCAGTGCGATAGGCCCATAGAGCATCATCAAGCTTCGTTGACCAATCCGTTCTATTAGCATTCACAGTCTTTGACAAAATTTGTTTGATCTCTCTGTTGGACAGTTCAACTTGCCCGCTAGTTTGCGGATGGTAAGGAGTGGCTACTTTGTGGCGGACACCATATTTCTCAAGTAACGCCTTGAACAACTTATTACAAAAGTGGGAACCTCCATCACTGATAATCACCCTCGGTGTCCCAAATCTGGAGAAAATATTCATTTTCAAGAATGTGGTGACACTTTTACCTTCATTGTTAGGGAGCGCAATTGCTTCCACCCACTTCGATACATAATTAACCGCAACAAGAATATAGTTCATCCCATGTGAACTCATAAATGGACCCATAAAATCAATGCCCCATACATCAAACAACTCTATCACCAATATAGGATTCATAGGAAGCTCTTGCTTCTTTGAGATCCCTCCTTCTCTTTGGCAACGATCACAAGACTTGGCGAAATCATGAGCATCTTGGTGGATTGTAGGCCAGTAGTACCCACACTGCAAGATCTTATGCGCAGTCCGAATACCACTATGATGCCCACCAACATGCGATGAATGGCATGCTTTAAGTACACTCAACATCTCAACCTTGGGCACATAGTGACGAATAATCTCATCAGCACAACTACGATACATGTAAGGCTCATCCCAAAAGAATTTCTTCATATCATGCATACAGTTTTTCCTTTGGTGAAAAGACAAGTCCGGGGGCACCAAATCGCTTGCCAAATAATTAGCAAAGTCTGCTAACCAAGGAATCAGATCATGAGAAGCAGCCAATACCTGTTCATCTGGAAAACTATCATTAATTTCAGCCCTATCACCAAGCTTTAGCATATCGTCTTCCTCTAATCTGGACAAGTGATCGACAACTTGATTTTCGGTCCCCTTTCTATCTTTTACCACAAAATCAAGCTGTTGCAGTAACAATACCCACCTAATCAACCTCGGTTTTGCATCCTTCTTTGCCATCAAATACCTCAATGCAGAATGGTCAGTATGCACTATGACCTTAGTACCAAGCATGTAGGATCGAAATTTTTCGAATGCGAAAACCACTGCAAGAAGCTCTTGTTCAGTCACAGTATAATTCTTCTGGGCCATATTTAGAGCTTTGCTAGAATAGTAAATGGGATGGAGAATTTTCTCTCGCCTCTGTCCCAATACCACACCTAGCGCTACTCCATTTGCATCACACATTACCTCAAATGGTTGTCCCCAATCTGGTGAAATAATTATAGGTGCAGTGACTAACTTCTCCTTCAACTCTCCAAATGCTCTTAGACAAGTATCATCAAAATGGAACTTACACTCCTTCTCGAGCAGTTTGCACAAAGGATGTGCAATTTTTGAGAAATCTTTGATGAACCTCCTATAAAAACCTGCATGCCCAAGAAAACTCCTAGCACCTTTTACATAGATAGGTGGAGGAAGTTTTTCAATTACCTCAACTTTCGCTTTATCTACCTCAATGCCCTTCTCAGAAATCCGATGACCTAGAACTATCCCTTCTTTCACCATAAAGTGGCACTTCTCCCAATTTAGCACCAGATTGCAATCTTCACACCTTTTAAGCACCTCAGCCAAATGATTCAGACATCGATCAAAAGAGTCACCTACCACAGAGAAATCATCCATAAATACCTCAATAGTGTCCTCCACCATATCAGAGAATATCGACATCATACAACACTGGAAGGTCGCTGGAGCATTGCACAACCCAAAGGGGATTCGTTTGAAGGTGAAAGTCCCATAAGCGTAAGTGAATGTGGTCTTCTCTTGGTCTTCCGTAGCTATAGAAATCTGATTGTAGCCCGAATAACTATCAAGAAAACAATACCAACCCTTACCAGCAAGTCTATCCAACATCTGATCCATGAATGGCATAGGGAAATGGCCATTTTCTGTCCAAGCATTTAGCTTCCGGTAGGCCATGCAGACTCTCCATCGAGTCACGGGCCGCATCGGAACAAGCTCATTTCTCTCATTAGGAAACGCAGTTATCCCACCTTTCTTGGGCACACATTGAACATGACATACCCAACTACTATCTGCAATGGGATAGATAACTCCATCATCCCACCACTTGATGATCTCCTTTTTAACTACCTCTTGTATAGGCAGATTTAATCTTCTTTGGTGCTCAATACTAGGTTTGTGATCTGGCATGAGTTGGATTTTGTGGGAACAAATACTAGGAGGAATCCCAATAATATCCGCAATAGTCCATCCAATAGCTCGCTTGAACCTCTTTAACACAGTCACCAAGCACTCTACTTGTCTCGCATTTAAATCTGCCACAATGATGACCGACAAAGTATTATCTCTACCTAAGAATACATACCTAAGATCCGGTGGTAGATCCTTAAGCTCCAATTTCGGTGCCTCCACAATAGATGGTCTCGCGGGTGAAGACTCGTGATTCTTCATGTCTAACTCATACTTCTTTGGTTTTGACCGATATTCGCACCTATCGAGTGCAGCTACCAACTAATCGTCTCTTCAATACCATCACTATCGAAATTCATCATAACTGCTGCTAGTGCCTCAGAACCGAGTCGCTCTTCAATTTGCACTTCTGTTCCACTCTCAACTCTGTAAGTTATAGCAGATACCATTTGGAGCTCACCACTCGGCTTCATGGACCTACAAATATTGAAAGTTGCTTTTTCATTGTTCAGTCTGAACTTCATCTGCCCCTTCTCCATATAAACCAACGCACGACCTGTGGTAAGGAATGGTCTCTCAAGGATGATGGGAACCTCAAAATCAACCTCACTGTCAAGAATCACAAAATCCACCGAAAAGATGAACGACTCCACTTTTACTAGCACATCATGGAGTACACCAATGGGTCTTTTTACCGTTTGATCGACCATAAGTAACCGCATCGTAGTAGGCTTTGGATCCCCTAGACCCAACTTCTTATAAATAGAAAATGGCGTGAGGTTGATGCTAGTACCAAGATCACACAATGCCTTAGCAAAGTGTAACAACCCTATAGTTCATGGAATCGTGAAAGTACCAGGATCTTTCTTCTTCTGCACAAGAGACCTTGTAGTGATAGCGCTACAATGCTGCAATCTATCATCATCTTCAAAACTCACATACCTTTTCTTTGTCACCATATATTTCATAAACTTTGCATACCCAGGCATTTTCTCCAAGGCTTCTTTCAATGGAACATTGATGGAAATCTGCTTCAACATAGTAATAAACCTGCGATATTTACCATCTTCAGTCTTCTTCACTAACCTCTGTGGAAAAGGTGGTGGAGGTCTAGGTATGGGGACCACTTTTGGAGATATCTCCACTTCTTTCTCTGTCGCATTCTCAGACTCTTTTCTAACCTCTACCACATCATCTTTTTTTCTAATCTCAACATCCACCACAGACGGCATAGGTGGATCAATGGTTTGTTTACCTCCTCGAGTAGTAACTGCCATACAATGACCATCATTCTTTAGATTCTAGATGGTGTTGCTAGGAAAAGTGCCAAGTTGACGTGGGTTCACTATAGTAGACAACTGAGTCATCTGCTGCTCTAGATGCTTTATTGACACTGCATGGGCATCAACTTTTTGACCAATACCAGACAAGTCGTTTCTCATCTTGTTCACATTCTCATCAATTGCCTCAACTCTTCTCATTATCTTTTGCATCATATCTTCAATATGCGCCTTATTGCCTCCAGCTTCCCTAGTACCAGATTCCCAATTTTGAGGGGGAACATAAGGTCCAACCCGATCGTTTCTGTTTCCATAGTTGTTTCGGTTGTAGTTGTTGTTGCGATTGAAGTTCCCATCCCGGACATATTGACCCTTTCAGTTGTAATTGCCATAGTTCCGACCTTGGTTTCCTTGACTCTGGCGCCAATTTTCCGTGTTGGATCCTTAGGTGTTTGGTCAGAAATCCCCCGTCTGATCATTCACTGCATAAGCATCCTCTTCATAGTAACACTCTTCAACAGGTGGTGGAGTTTTAGTCAAGTAGTTCACATAATTTACCTTTTCCACACCTCCGCTCACATGCTTCAATACCAACCCCAACTCGGTCCTCATCTGAGCCATCTCCTTACGAATCTCATCCGTAGACTGGTTGTTTGTAGCATGAACGGCAAATGTGTTTCTCCTAGTATTCGACTTCCTAGTGCTCCATGCTTTATTGTTGCGAGAGATCTTCTCCAGTTTTTCTGTAATCTGTGCGTATGTGCATTCACCATATGAACCTCCAACAATAGTATCAAGCACTGATTTGTTGTTGTCATCCTGTACTCGATAGAAATATTCCTTCAACGACTCATCATCAATATGGTGATTTGGGACACCTCTTATGAACGCAGTGAACTTGTCCCAAGAGCTACTCACAGACTCTCCAGGTAATGTCACAAAATTATTGACCTTATCTTTGTGATTGAGCTTCTTGGACACTGGATAATACCTTGCTAAGAACACATCCTTCAGTTGGTTCCATGTATAAATTGAGTTATAAGGAAGCTCAGTGAACCATACAACATCATCGCCTTTCAGTGATAGAGGGAACACTCACAATCCGATGACATCCATATCAAAGTCTGGTCGACCTACACAGCTCTTGCAAACCACCCTTAGCTTGGCTGTGTGAGCATGTGGGTCGTCTAATAGCAACCCCGAGAACAAGCCCCTCGTTGTAGGCATTTGCATCAAGCTACTGGTCACTACAAATGTGTACCCTGGAGGCAAAGGGGGTAGGACAAGAGGTCCCTCAGAGTCAGCAATATTGACGTTGTCCCTATAGTTGTCATGCAGTTGTGGGCCTGGTGGACCATGCACCCTCACTGCATCTCCCAGTTGACTTTCAGCTAGAACCTGGTTGTCTCCACCAACTACCCTCGGAGGTTGCAACTCGACTTCATCACCTAGATTGCCTCCGATATGATTAACTTGAACTCCTTGATTGTTAATTCTTCGTAAAGTTAGGTTCAACTCTGGATCGTAAAGCGTAAGTGGTTCACCCAGGTTCCGTGTACTTTGCATACACTAGAGTCAGAACCTGAGAGAGACAAAAAGAAAAAGAAAAAGTAAAATTAGGAAATATTTGATTAAAGTTCAATAATGTAGTTAAAATAAATCTAAAAGCCAAATTCCCCAGCAGCGGCGCCAAAGTTTGATATGCTCAAATTACACCTCCCTAAAGAAGCATAAGCGATCGTTATCAAGTAAAGAACCCAACTTGTAGGTTGAGGTCGATCCCACGAGGAAAATGGTTTAGACTACACTTTAACCAACAATTATATTCGTTTAGTCAAATTACTTCCAGAAACAAGTAATTAAAAAGGGGGAATTTGTGAAACAAATTGTAAGAATTCAGTAAGTAATCAATAAACAAAAGTCAATTTTGGTTGTTATCAAGATGAGAGAATTAACTAGGGTATACGTGTTCCCCACAAGCTCATAACCCAGTAATCCTAGTAATAGCAATCATTTCCTAGTGTAGTACATGCAAAGTGATAAGTTAGGTATCTCTAAATCCTTGGTCCGACATCTAGAGAATTTCACCCTGCACCTTGGTCCGGCTACGTGTGTATAATTTACTAACCCTTACCTTTACCTCATATTAGACATCACATCGATGTTTGGC
>JAJONY010017266.1:0-37919 GCA_029582405.1 Solanum gandarillasii | reverse complement strand
TTTTATTTATATATATATATATATATATATATATATATATATATATATATGGTATAATGATATATGATATGATATGATAAGAATAAATAATTATTTACTCTTTACCTATATCTCTATAGTAACTAGATGAAAATGGTATGTGCCCTACAATTACGTTCAATGATCGTACAAAAGAAAATAATGAAAAAATAACAATTGGAGAAACATAAAACTAAAGTTTGTATAAGCTCATTATAACAATTATTCCGTTTTAGATCCGTACAATTTTTACAAATGTATTTGTCCTTCACAACTCTCACTTCAAAATAAGGGACCAAAAAAATTAAGATCAACAAAAAATAATTTTTGATATTTTCTCTCCAATTTTTGTACGCTTTGTTAGTAGTTGTACCATACAATTTTTATAGTTGCGTTCATCATTAACAACTCCCACTTCTAAATAAGAAGCAATTACACAAAATTTAAAAATTACAGACATGTTTACAAGTGTTAATAATAATATTAATATTTAAAATATTTAAATTTTAACATATTTTAATAAGTGCATATAAAAAAATTATTTTTTAAAAGAAAAATCAATAGTGAGTTTTATCACTACAGTGCACACTCACTAATAGAGAATCAAAGAAGATGATAGGTAGAATTTTGAAGAATAAAAAGATTTAAACATTAAAACACAAGATGTTTGGCATACACATTTTATCCATTGACACAAAATTAATTTTAATACATAAATTTCAATTTAAAATAACTCAGAAAGGTCATAGGACTTCTGTTATGTAAATGTGTGTAAAATGTATGATGAACGTGTAAACCTATTTTATAAAAAAACAAACAACACGTTTCTGTATAATATTAATTATAAATTCAATTTCAATATTAATTAATTAAAATGAAAAATATAAAATATCAAACAATTTTAATTTCCTATAATTTTAAATTGGTCCCCCAACAATTAGTCATAGAACATTTGAAGTAAAAATATTAGTTATAAAATATGGATGAAAAGGGTATAAGAGGTCTCAGCTGCTTCATTCAGAACTCGGGAGAAAAGAGTTCTTTGGATTAACAAATTGAAAATAGGTAATAAGTATTATTATTAATTGCAAATAAAAGTATTGAAATTAGAAATAACTAGTTAATGTTTTTTGTCAATAGTCTTTTTGTTAAAATGGTTAATATATCTTTAAATTAAAATTATTTATAAATGTTAGTATTAAATTAAAAAAACAAGAAAAAGAAAAAACAAATTCGAACGAAGAGGAAGTTAACATATCAACTATAGTATTACAAGTGATATCGAAAAAGAATCAATTGCACGTAGATCATACTTGTATCGTTATAAAATTGTTTCAGATAAACATTAACTTCAAATTTTATTTTTAAAAGTGCATTCTGAAATTATAAAAAGAAGAAGAGAAAGTAAATAGTTAGAATTTTTACAAACATATGAATTTTGCCTGATTTTAACTTTTAAATTTAGGTCTCATGTGCTTACACTTGATAAAAGTTTAAAATGAATATATGTATTCTAGACCATTAATTGTATTTATTTACTTTAAGATTTAACATTTATTTGGTTTAAATGTGTCTTGATCATTAAGATCTTGAACAAATATATCATTAAGAAGTATTTTTGTGTGCATCATTTTTCACCACCATTCTATACACGATTATCATCTACCACCATTAACCACCTCTTCCAATCATTGTTGTTAAATATTATCACATTTAATACCTTTATCATTATAATTATATCAACTTCCATTATTACTATTATTATTACTATCACTATTATCACCTACGTCATCACTATTGTCATCGATCAATCCATATTTCTTGTTGTTGGTGTAAATATACCATAGATACAATAAATTACAGTTGAAAATAAGATCACAAAAATGAATCAAAAAATCTTTTTAGGCTAAGGCGCAGATATTTCACTCTCTTTAAGGAGATTCAAGTCCATGGCGGCATGCATAATCTACACTGATCCAGCAGTATCATTCTTGGCTTGTCCCCTTCAAGATACAACAGCCCAACAACGTCGTACAACTCAAGCAACTCTAGATTAGTTGAAGAGTATAAAGCTTCATATAAGAACAATTTCCTTCAACATATAAATATTCTCTTTTGTATAGTGAATATAGTTGAAGACTTAGAATATTTTTCTTTGTCTCAACTCTCTCTTTCACTACACTAACCTCAATATAAACTTCTCATCTTTTCTTACATTATTTCTCTTCCTTCCGGTACAAAGTAAAATCACATTACTTATAGGTGAGGAATTCTTCCTTACAATGAATAGGAAGATAATGGGTAGTAAATTGGGTAAATGAATAGCCAAAAGGTTATAGAAGTTACCAGGTATAATGAGTTAGAATAATGAGTAGAATTAGTGGTAGATCATGGCAATAATGCTTACAAGAGTTACACCTAAATAATGTTCACATTTTTGTCAACTTATACCCACTAACATATGCACATAATATTTTAAAGAAAAACTACATAATTAGACATACTTAACTATCATATATACATATTTTATCTATAGTTTAAAAATATCACTCATAATACTACTTTTTAATAATTATACCATATATTTTAAAAGTTAAATCATATACACAAATCTCTAAAATATGGTATTGAATAATTATCTTAAAATATAAATTCCTTAATTAAAGGTACTTTAACAATTCAACCTCCCTCAATCTCCTCCCCCAACAATATCCCTCCCCTACCCCCATGTTCTCCACCTTTTTTTTTCTCTCTTCCTTCATCCTTTCAACTCATAATTTCTTCAGAATATTTATCAAAAAGGATTTTCGTTCATCCTCTCAACACAGAAATGAGGATCACTCTTATTCAAACATCTATTGTTCCATATTAAACATTCGTCTGAACTATTCAAATTAAATAATTTCACAGCCAAAACTTGCAAATTATATACACAAAAAAAAAGCCAACAAGAAGAGCGAGACCGGAGTAACCGAAATCATTATCACTGTTATACCTAGACTTGGCATCGGCACTACTACTTTCCTAACTATAATAGTTGCCGCTGCCGGCACTGTCATATCTATTCAGCCAATTTCCACCGCTTTCACCATCAACGACTATGAATTGTGTCTAATTTTAAATATCCTATGTATCTAGTTTGTTTGTTTAATGTATCTAATGTAATATTTTTATGTATTTGATTTTTTATGTTAATGCATCTAAGCTTTCAATGTCTTGTATCTTGTTTTTTTTTAGGGAAAATGCATAAGTAAAATAAGTTCAGGGGGTAATAGGACCTTAGTATAGTATAAGTGTGTCTCTAGGATTTCGGGCATAGTGTATCTCAGCCTTATATACTTGATACACGTATCTGAATATTTAAATTGCGTATCTCGGTCTTATACACCCAACTGATACAGGTATCTGACGTATCTCGACACATGTATACAACAACCGAAAATGGTATAGAATGTAATATTAAAAATTATCAAAATTCCTAGTAATTAGGATCTAAACTAATGGGATTTATATAGTTTACCCAAATTTTAATATTAAAATGCATAAACACCAATACTTACTATATCAACCACCTTTACCATCATAAATAACACCATCAACACATTATCAACCACCCCCACATTTTGCAGTTATCATCATCAATACCACCAACTCCTACGTCAATCAATTTCATCATCATAATCACTACCAACTGCACTACAATATCGACTATTACCACCAGTATTACTAAATACTAACACCAACTACTATTTTATTAAATTTATAAAAAAATATTTTTTTTTAAATTATTATTAGCTATAAATTTAGTTATTCATATTTACATTTTACATGTTTAGTTTCTCTATGTCAAAAACACACCTAAACAATATATTTTTTTGAGTTTCATTCCTAAACTATTGGAAGTGTGAGTTTCATACCTAAACTATCACTTATTAGTTTGAGAAACATACCTCAGTTGTGTATGTAATACACTTTTTTTTTATTTGCAAAAACCTTGCCACATAAATAAAATATTTCATCTTGATAAAAATTAAATAAATATTAATATTAGTTAAGAGATAAAGATTAAAGTACTTATCATAAAAAAAAGAAATTATTTTTAAAAAAAATAAAATTTAAGAAAGTCTCGCAGCAAGTAGATGATACTATTCAAATATATGTATAACATAAAACGAGAAAAAAATTGGAGTGGAGGGTTATGCGCGGTGGGGTAGAATATATTTTTTAAGAAATTAAAACTATATCTAAATTATTATTTGATGGGACGGGGGGGGGGGAGTGGTGGAGTGGGATAAAAAAATATTTTACTATTTATTTTATAATTTTTTTTGGGGGGGAAGGGGGGACTTAAATTTTAACTAATATTAATAATTTATTTAATTTTTGTCAAGGTGAAATATTTTATCCATGTGGAGTGTGATGTGCCAATATTTTTAGGCTTAAATCATTTGCGACCGCTTAAAACTGTCCGTATAATTCACTTATACACCTTAATAAGGACTATTACCTATTAGACACTCTAATATTAACAAATATGCATTTATTGAACATAAAATAAAAACTTGCTTTAAAAATGTTATGCATGTAATTCACACATATTGTCTTAAAATAATCACAAATCAAATTACGACGCATGGCACATGGATCCAATCTAATAATAAATATAAGGAAAAATCTTTTTGGCCAGAATGATATTTTATCTATGTTATTTTAACTTTTTAAATATTTTTACCCTTTTAACTTTAATACCTTTTAACTAAAAAATGGAAAAAACATCAGTTTATTTTAAAATTTAAAAAATATTATACTTTTTTTAATTTTCTAACCAAATTTTTTGGCCATTTAGCACTTCCCAAAATATAAAATCTCAATTTTAAAAAATGAATTTTTTTCCGGCCTTTATTTAATAATCCAGAAAATTAATTGACAAAAGATTTAAAAAGTAAATCTCTCCCCACCCCCACCACCCACCTAACCTTTTGCCCTATCTTCTTCCTTCTTCTCTTTGACCTCGCCAGTCCTGCCGGCCGCCATTAATTCCTCCAGCGATAACGAATAGAACAAAAAAAAAACATCCTCAACTCAAATTCATTCTCTTGTCACCCATTATTCTCTATTCCTCTTGAGATTTTTGTTTAAATAAATCGCGTCGATAAATTATTTTGAAATCCGCAACGAAGAGAAATCAAAAGTATATTTTAAATTTTTTAATATCATTTTTAGTAAGTTTAATGAGTGATGATGTTTATTCAATTGGAGTAATCAAAAATAGAAACAGACGAATATCAATCAATTCTTTTAACTTCAATGTTCAATTTTTTGCAAATTAAATTAGCAGATTCAATTTTATTTAAAATAAAAAAAAAAGAAACGAAACAGATGGCAGAGAAGTTAAAATCTTTAGAATGAAAAAATTTAAGATGGTAGAGGGACAATCAACAATAGTTGTGTGAGGCTTCATTCAATTTTTGACACTTGAATTTGTGGGTCCATTTGTACATTTTTATCGAGGAATTGACACAGATATACAACTATTATATATAATTGACAACATATATCCCAATATTAATTAGCAATTAATAGTCCAAAAAAAGAAGAAGCACGTAATAGCCTAAAAGGAATATAATGACTTTTTATAGTTTTTTTTGAAACCATGTGCAACCAACCAACATTAATTAAGTAGATGTGAGATTATTTTTTCTTCCTTATTTTTAACTCCTATAATTAAGGAAGTTAGTTTTTCAATTTCTTTAAATTCTCAAACTCAACTTTATTATCACTCTATTTTTCAAAAATAAAAATAAATTAACCACAGTTTACAACAACATAAATATATATTTGATTGTAATTTTATAATTTATTTTTTTACCAACCGATAGTAATTAGTTTATTAAAAAATGGTTGCTTAAAATGAAAAAAAATATTATTAATTAACCCATTAAAAAAAGGTTATATCAACTTTAAAGGAAGGATTTTTTAATTCTTTAATTAATTTATCAAAAGACGGCGACTACTTTTAAGGTAAAAAATATATATTATTAGTGCTCAATTAATGTGTATTAATTATCAAATAATTGACAATAATTAATCAAATAATATAAGAGGCAATGTTTTTTATTAGAAACTGTAATAACACGTATGCAAAAATTATACAATAATTGAAGTTGCAATTACATAATGTATACAAAAAAAAAATCTATATGTATACACAAAAAATTATTCATAAAAATAGGATGTAAATTTTATTGATGTATACAATAACTGTAGCATGCACACAAACTTATAATGTATACATAAGAATGTTGCCAACAATTATAGGTTATAACTATAATAAATACAAGAACGAAGTTAATATGATAAATGTACAAATTAAATTTTATTCATAAATTGCATGTAATTTTTGTTATGTATACGATAACTGCACTATGTATACATTGGTTTGTATCCATCTATGTATTCATTGGTCTGTATTCACCTAATAAATTTGTATACATTTATTCAAATTGAGATTGACATTTATTGGTATACATTGGTTTGTATTCATCAAAATCAACATTCTATTTTTTTAAGAATCTTATGAGAACATTTATTACACATGAAATTGAAAACAAAAATTCCAAATACTATAACCTGAATTTTTGTCAATTTTTTTTTAAATTTTTTTTAATTTCACACATCACGAAATTTCAAAATTAAGTGGAAAAAAACACTACATAATTATATACTAAAAGAGGATTTTGGGAGGACCAATGGATAAACATATCTGATTTGAATAAACAAAGTAAATTAAGGAGAATTAAAAAAAAAATAGAAGAGCAACAAATATACATATGAAAAATATTTTAGAATGAAAATAAAAAAAAAAAGATTAATAACCTAAATTTTCGCAAAAATAAAATTGAAAAAACTTCAATTCCACAAATCATGAAATTCAACAATTAATTGGACAAGAACAAAATTATATATAAAAGATTATTATTGGAAGTATCCATGAATAAATATATTGTTATATCTAATTTTTGTAAATAAAGTGAATTAAGGAGAAGAATAAAAAATTTGGGAGAGAAACAAATATACGTATAAAAAGAATTCTAGAAAGAAAATAAAGGAGACAAAAAAAAGAAGAAGTCTATTTTAAAATGGTTAACAAACAAAAAGGAGAGATAAAAAAGGAATAATAAAACAATAAATTTTACCTTTTCAAGAAAAAAAAAAAGAGCAATCAAATGTGTTTAGAGAAAAATAAGAAGAACAAAAATACATTTTTTAAGAAAAAGCAAAATAACTTTTGAATGCCAAATAAATAAAAGAAAATCCTTTTTTGCCAATAAATTAAAACTGAGCTATTTTTTGCCAATTTAATCTATAGATTGTCGTGCCATATATTCATTTTACCTTCCACTCACCACCCCCACTCAATTCTCCTCATCCAGGCCCCTATTTCCTTTTCTTTACTTTTGTCTTTTTCATTTTTTTTTCACAAAATGCAGTTCTTTAAAAATGGAAATGTGAAAGATGATAAAAATATATTTTTTTTCTTTTTGAAATTGAAAAAAAGTTAAAACTAAAAGACTATAAATGATATATTAAAGCATGCACTTATATACAAAGAAAATAAATGAGATTGATACGATATAATAGAAGTTAATTTATTTTATTTGACTATTTTTTATTCACAAAGTTTTTGAGAATATTTAATTGTAACTACGTATTAATGAAAATACTAGAATTAGAGATGTTGATTCAGCTAAATTTAAGTAATTTTTAGGTATACGTACTTAAAAACACTTTTTAAGTGCTTAAGTTGAATTTAGAAATGAAAAGATAAAAGTGTTGAAGCAGAGATAATGTATTTTATTAAAAAGAATATTGATAAATAACTTATTTGTTGGAATAACTAAAATGTCTTTAAAATTGTTAATATTAAAAAATAAATTTATTATCCCATATATTTTTAATAGTATCAAACAAACACAAAACACAAAGAATAGTATTAAACTAAGTCAAAACTCAAATTAATTGTGTTTCATTCACTTTAGAATATAAATTAATTAGATGCAATTATTTTTAATAAATATAAACTATTTATCTAAATAGCATGCAATAATTAGCAATTTGACTAAAATCATAAACTTCTCCATAACTACTTATTAAAAAATAGAGTTGTCAATATGAGCTGACCCACTCCATCTGAGCTAATTCATACAAACTTTGAAATTTGATGGGTTAGGCCGGGCTAGCCCATTTTTTGTGTGAGCCAGAAAATGATCGACCCAATCCACAAGTTCACGGGCTACGGGCTTTGCCGGGCCAACCCTCTTTTCTTAAAAGTATATTTTTTATAATTTTTAAATTAAATTATAATTTAAAAATATTATCATAAATATCGATAAGATAATACTACATGATATTAGTGTTACTACTTGTTAATCAAATCTACAAATAAAATTATCTTTATATAATATGTATTAAGTTTGATTTCAAGTAAAAACATAAATAACTAAATAGAAATATTAACCAAATTGTTTTCCAATGATCATAAGAAAACACAAAACCTATGACAATATTCCATAGGCTATAGGGCTATGTAGTAATTCCCTAGAATTTTTAGGGAATTTTTATTTTATGTAGTACATATTTTATAAACATAATTTATATTTAAATTGTAATATTTCAAATTTAAAAACAGATTTTGAGTTTAGACTCTTGTTATTTTTAATACTCTATTTTATTTTATTTTTTAATAAATTTTTGTTGGCCCACGGGCCGGCCCTATCCATATTTCTCAAGCTCCACAAATCGGAAGGCTTATTCAGACCGGGTTAAAAAGTCATTTTCTTAAATGAGCTCCAAAAATCGTAGCTCAGCCATATCAAATCATGGGTTAGGCTAGGCTGGCCCAACGGGCCTAGCCCATATTGACGGCTCTATTAAAAAATAACAAGCAAACTCATAAATAAAAATAAGAAAAAGAAGACCTTTTTTTCCTTTCTGTTTCGATTTTATTTTGTAAGACAAATCTATAAAATAAAATGAAGTATTTGTACCATGAATTCAATCTAAAATTGATTTTTAAAAAAAATTGTATTTGGAAGTTAATTTTATTAATATTATTAGATAGAAAATGAACAGAAAAAAAAAGAAAAAAGAAGTGGGTGGATAAGGGAACTGGGTGGGGGTGGCGAGTAGGAGGTAAAAGAGTACAAATGGACCCATAAATCCAAATGTTAAAAATTGAGTGGAACCTCACATAACTATTGTTGGTTATGCCTCTACCATCTTAAATTTTTTCGTAAAATTAATTTATTTTTTCAATTATTAAGTTGGTACATGGGTGTGGGGTGGGTGGGATTGTTTTCTTTTGTGAAGAGATTAAAGTGGAATTAATTATTTTTTTCAATTATTTAGTTGGTACATGGGTGTGGGGTGGGTGGGGTTGTTTTCTTTTGGGAAGAGATTAAGGTGGAATTAATTTTAATTTTTTAATTATTTAGTCAATGCATGCCAGGTGTCAATAAATAGGTACCAACTTTTCTAGAAATAAATAAAAAATAAAAATCAGAAGATATTCACGCGCTTAGTAGCAAATAGCAATGACATATATTTATTTGTCACATCAGTGTTTTGTGTTTAACAGACACATATTTTAAACACAATTTTAAGGAGCCGCAATGACTTAAGCATATTTTAAAATAAAATAAAAAATAAAAATAAAAAATGTATTACACACTAAGGGTGTTCGCGGTTTGGTTTGGGTCGGTTATTGGTCAAAATCAAAACCAAACCAACTTAATCGGTTTTAAAATTATCAAAACCAAACCAAACCAAATATAATATACATTTATCGGTTTGATTGTTTTCGATTTTGGTTTGGTTTGGTTCGGTTATTAACCATACATAAAAATAAAATAAATAATTCATTCAAAAGTGACAACAATCCATTCAAACAAAAAAATAATTAGAATGACTGCATTACAGAACTTTCGATTATTGAATTTACTGAATAAAACTTCAAAATTCACTATTTTGGCATAGAAGGAAGAGACAATGACATTTTTAGTCCCACAAAGAATTTTCATAGACACTCATATACATGAAACCAATAAGAAAAATGTTCTCACCTTGGACATTTTTTCTTTCATAAGTAAATTATAAAAATAAAATTTTGATGAAACATATATAAAATCTTTAAAATTGTTTATGAATATAATGTATTATGTATGTATAATAATAAAATTTATGTATATAACTTGTTGATTCGGTTCGGTTCGGTCTTTGATTTTTTCGAACAAAATTATAACCAAATCAAATACTATCGGTTCTTACCAATCTAAAACCAAATCAAACCAAAACCCATATTAAATCGGTTCATTTAATCGGTTTGGTTTGATTTTTCGATTTGAATCGGTTTTTATCCAAACCATGAACACCCCTAACACACACTATGATGAGAATGTAGTAATGTATTAGTAAAAGAGACGTGGATTTCTCAAATTAATTAGTACTGGTTTGGATATGAAACTCTTAAAAAAAGAAAGAATTTAGGAGTGTTTTAGACGTATCTCTTTTATCAATGAAAGAATAAGCGAAGCTTAGACTGCCAGCAAAATATTCTTTGTTCTTGAGATGAATGCATTGTGGGTTATCGTATCTGCTTCTTTTGTCCTCCTTCTTTCCGTAGCTTCAATTCCTCTTCTCAACAACAATGGAAATTACTTGACATGTACGTACTTACTTATTAATGCTTCTATCACCTTTTTCTTTGTTCCCATTCAAAATGGATCCTTCTATTAATTTGCAGACTTGCTGAACTGGAGAAGTTCATCATTTTTAAGTGAAGTTGCAGATTTGCTGGTGACAAATGGGACCATTTATACCAGTGATGAAGCTCTCCCTTTTGCTGATTCTATGGCTATTCGCAATGGCAGAATTCTTCGAGTTGGGAATTACTCTTCTATAAAGGTTTTTTTATTTTTTTTATTTCTAGATTTGCTTGACTAAGGCTTTCTGGAGAAACCCTTTTTGTAAAGTCTAAGAATTTGTGTTTGGGTAAGTTATACTCGATTTGTTTGTCTTTGACACGGATTTTAAGAAAGTAGAGAAATTTTGAATCTTGGTCTTGACCTTAAAGTACGTAAAATATACCAAAATGTCGTTTAATCTTGTGGAATTGTTAAGAAAAAGTTAAGAGTCATTCTTTTTTGAAAGACTAAAGAAGAAAGTATGTTGTAAAGTAAGAAATAAAGAAATTGAATAGGAGGAAGAGTGGAAGACGAATCAGATAGTGAGAGATTAGAATCTTAGAGAAGTGTGTTCATTTCTCTTGTGTGTTCCTTGACCTCTTCAACATCCCCCTCAAGCTAGGTGAAGTGAAAATGTTTTGGAGTCCAAGTTTAGAGTTAAGATAGTGGTGTTGTACTCTAGTGAGTTATGTGGTTAACAAGTTAGCAGGTTGATCCCTTCTTGGAACATACTTGGTTGTCACCATCTAAGTTGCTCGGACTCTTCACTTTTGGTGTCGCACCCATGTCGACACGACATGGGTGTGGGTGTGGGATCTGTGTCCGATTTGGTCAACCTATTTTGGGTACTTTGACCAAAATCGATGGGGAAAGTCTCGACAGTTTTAATGATTTATGTAATCAATACAAAAGCTAAGGTGAATTTGAAGAAAATGGAATACCTTTTATATAGAAATTTCTGTGTCACTCCTTTTCCTTTAATCTCAGTCCAATATTCTCCTCAAGTTCTCCACATAATATCTCATAATTTAGGTTTTATAACTCTATTTTTTAGATAATTTAATTATTTTTAGTTGAATCACCGCATCTGTATCCATTTATGGATTCATATCTCCGATTCTTAAAAATTAGATCATGAAGGATCAAACCTTTAGATCCGCACCCGTATCGGACATCCGCACCCGAGTCCGAGCAACTTAGGTCACCATTCCCTGATTGATCTTTTCTCTAATGAAGTGACAATCAATCTCAATGTGTTTGGTTCTTTCATGATACACTGGGCTGGCAACAGTTTGCATTGCAGCTTTGCTATCTGTGAATATTTGAACAGGTTGGTTGATCTCCACTTCCAGTTCCTTCATCAGTCCCATCAACCAAACTAATTCAGTGACAGTTGTACCCATGCTCCTATATTCAGATTCTGCAGAGCTGAGCTTCTAGATACTGTTGGTTCTTTCTTGGATATCCTATATACCAATGAGTCTCCCAATTTCACAAAGTTTCCTGAAACAAACTTTCTGGTGTGTGGACATGAAGCCAAATCAACATCACAATAGGCTGTAATATTTGTGTTGTGGTTGTTGGATAAGAGAACACCTTGACTAGGTTGGTTTTTGATGTATCTCACGCTCCTTAATGCATCTTCCATGTGAGACTGTTTAGACTGTTGTAGAAATTGGCGCAGTGTTTGTACTCCAAAGGCTATGTCAGGCCTTGTCACAGTGAGGTATAATAACTTTCGTATTAGCCTGTGGTATGTACTTTGATTAGCTAGAGGATCATGCACTTCTTTTGCTTGTGTGATATTGACATGATCATCATACTGTTTTGTTGTGAGCTTAGTATTTGTATCAATAGGTGTGATTGCAGGGTTCGCACCACTGAGTCTTGTTTCAGCAATAAGCTCTAGGGAGTATTTCCTTTGATGTATAGTATACCAAGTTAGGATCTAGCAAACTCAATTCCTAGGAAGTACTTTAACTCTCCCAGATCCTTCATCTTGAATGCCTTTTTCAAGTCTGTCTTTGTTTCTTCTATACTCTTGAGATTGTCTCCAATTATTAGCATGTCAGCATGTCATCAACATAAATGAGTACAATTACTATTCTAGTTTCTGTCTTCTTGAAGAACAAGGAGTGATCTAACTCACTTCGTTTGAACTTAACTCTCAGTAAGGCCTCATATAGCTTTGTGTTCCACTGTCTTGGTGCTTATTTTAATCCATACAAGGATTTGGTGAGTCTACATACTGTCTTCTCACCCTGTCTCTGAAATCCCTGTGGAAGATCCATATATATCTCATCATGAAGATCAGCTTGAAGGAAAGCATTAAATACATCCATTTGATGTAATTGCCACTGTTTTGTGCAACAATAGTAAGAACAGTCCTCACAGTTTTCATCTTAACCACAAGAGAAAAAGTTTCTTGGTAGTCTATGCCTTCTTGTTGGCTATATTCTTTAGCCACTAGTCTGGCTTTCAGTCTTTCAACTTCTCCTATGGATTTGTACTTAACTTAGTAAATTCACTTGCAACCAATTGGCTTCTTGCCTTTGGGAAGAGGAACAACTTTCCATGTATTGTTGCTTTCAAGTGCAGATATTTCTGCTTGCATAGCTTCCATCCATCTAGGATCAGCAACAACTTCAGTAAAGGTCCTTGGAAAGAATTATGTTGGAAATCTTTTTTATGTGAATGATTGTGAAAAGATAAAACTTGTACCACACTGATTTAAACGAATTACCTATTAAGCCCAAATTTGACAAATCCATATCCTACAAAATTAAATATTCCATTGTGATATTTGACATCTATAGTATTTGTTAGAATAGGAATAGGTTTATACAGTCCTATTAGAATAGGAATAGGTTTATACAATCCTATTAGAATAGGAATAGGAATACTAAATAGTATCCTACTTGGTAAATGATTGTATTCTAGGGTCTATAAATAGGGTCTCAATGTAATAATGTAAACAACAACAACAATTCAATAATATTTTTCTCCTATATTTCTCACATGGTATCAGAGCCTCTATGATCTCGGTAGAAAATCAAAGAGTTTCCGCTGCCGGCGGGTGGCACCCATATATGCTGCCCGTCTGGCCAATGATTATGTTAGCACAAGTTGGGTCACCGTGTATCTTTCTGGTGACTATTTTTTCATATCTAATTTGTGTAGCACTGTGCCATCATTCCGGTGACTACTTTCTTATATCTAATTTGTGTAGTACCGTGCCATCATTCCGGTGACTATTTTTTTCATATTTAATTTGTGTAGCACCGTGCCATCATTCCGGTAACTACTTTTTCATATTTAATTTGTGTAACACCGTGCGATCTTTCCGGTAACTACTTTTTCATATTTGGTTTGCGTAGCACCGTGCCATCTTTTTGGTGACAACTTTTCATATTTAATTTGTAGCACCTTGCCATCCTTCCGGTGACTACCTTTTTTTGCATATCTGATTTGCGTAGCACCGTGCATCTCTTCGGACTACTTTTCATATTTAATTTGTGTAGTACCGTGGATTTTTCCAAACTATTTTCTCATAGCTGAGTTGCATAGCATCATGTGTCTTTTCAGTGACTCCTCAGATTTGATTTGCATAGCTCCATTCGTTTTTCCGGTCTCCTCAAATCTGATTTGCGTAGGGTTGTGCCATCATTCCAACCCTACTCGTACAATTTTTCTTTTTCAGTAGGATCGTGCCATCATTCCGACCCTACCCATATTATTTCTCTTTTTCAATGGGGTCGTTCCATCAATTCGAACTATCCTATGTAATTTCTATTTTCTAGTTGGGTCGTGACATCATTCCGACCCTACCCATATAATTTTATTTCTTGGATTATGACCACTTTTAGCCATCAAATCTAATACTCCGGCATATGAGCATGTTCCGGCCAGTTTTTCGGTGACTTTCTTGTTTAATATTGACTCGTCTATTGATTCCAACATGATCCATACACTTTATACTAGATTTTGAGCACTTTCGGCGACGCTGCATTGTGAAGAAGTCTATTTGGAGCAACCATCTAATTTTGTTGCTCAGGGGGAGTTTAGTAGCCTTGTATGCTGATTACGTAAGTCACACTATGGTCTGAAACAGTCTTTGCAAGCTTGGTTTGGGAAGTTCAACACTGTAATTTTATCACTCTGTGTTTTATCGGCATTATGTATCAAATTCAGTATTTCATGAGAAGACCAAGCACATTGAGATTGATTGTCAATTTTGTGAAGTCGAGTGATCAACTTGCAGATATCTTACCAAGCCCCTCATCGGTCCTCGTGTTAATTACATTTGTAACAAGCTAGGTACATTAATTGTATGCACTAGCTTGAGGGGGAGTGTTAGAATAGGAATAGGTTTATACAATCCTATTAGAATAGGAATAGGAATACTAAATAGTATCCTACTTGGTAAAGGATTGTATTCTAGGGTCTCAATGTAATAATGTAAACAACAACAATTCAATAATATTTTTCTCCTATATTTCTCACAGTATTGAAGAACAGAATAAAAGATAAAGTTGTACTGAGGAGTGATAAGATTAAAAGCGAGTCCTTAGAATATTTTGTGTTAAAAAAGTATAACAGCTTTGTCTTTATGGTCAACATACACATTTTTGGACATTCCAGCAGGGAAAGTAGGAGGAGCATTTTGTGATGGACACGGTAATAGTTTTAGATACATCCTATCCTCCCCAGACCTCCACTTGTGGGATTACATTGGGTATGTTGTTGTTGTAGTAGAGTATTAGTTTAAGATAAATAGCCGTAGACCTCTTTTTTCTCCTTAATGATAAAACAGATTGCCTTTAGTTGTTAGCAAGTGCTTACAATTCATTAATACAAAGGTATATTATATGTTAGGTGTAATAGCGTGGTTGTTTAGGATGAGTAAGAAGGTTTGTATTGGTAAACATTGCAATAAAGAAGTGCTACTATTTGGGTTTTTTTTTTTTTTGATAATGGTGGTGTCTGGGCTAGCTAGCATGCACCTCGACTAATTCCACGGGATACCTCCCACCTCCCACCTCCCACCTCCCACTAGGAACACATACCAGCTAGGAAGGACAGATGGGAATAAATCACCTTGTGTTTTTGTTTCTGATGGAAGTTGAACCTGAGATAGTCATGATTCTCAACCCATTTCATTGACCACTAAGCCACACCCTTGTCTAGTGTCCTTGGAGCAAATGCAGGTTTTGCATATAATTCAAGCCCTAAGCAATCTTTGAAGTTCATTAGATTGCAGCTTGCATATAGTTCCATTTATCACTTCTGGTTTTGAAGCTAGGCGTTTACGATTTGATAATGTCTATTGCCTTTTTCAACCGACTGAGTTTCATGAACTTTCCTCTGGATATATGTGGATGCCTTCATTAGATCACACTAATGAGACCTAATAATATATATCCATGCTGGTGTTTGTCCTATCTTTCAGGACTTGTGTGTACAATTAGGATCTGAAGATCTTTGCTATCTTAGAGCTAATGTGGGATTTAAGTGCAATTTATATTTTTGGTTTCATGGGTGCGCATTTGATTTCTAATTCATTTATCTGTTCATCTTTTCTCAAATGCTAAAGAAACACTATATGAAGATTCAAGTAGTAGGTGAAGCATACTTTTTCTATTTAGAGCTTATGTTCAGGTTACATGTAACTGCAGGAATTGGCAAGAACTTGGACCAAGGAACTAAATCTAGATGGAAAGATTGTGGTCCCTGGATTCATTGATTCCCATGTGCACTTCATCTCTGGAGGACTAGAGGTTTGCATCAGTCCTACGATCTCAAATCTGTATTTCTTGTCAAGCTTAATCATTTTTCTAGGTCCTGGACAAAGTTTAGTTGCAGAGTTGGTGATTTACACACTTCATGCTTGGGTGTGCTACTGGGTGCAGGGCATAAATCATCTGAGATATCATACAATGTCATTAAAAAGTGAAAACGAAGCTATCAAACTGGAAAAAGGAATATCTATCCTTAGTAGGAAGAGTGGTTTTGATTAACAGCATATTAGATCATCTTTGTTTCCTATCCCTATTATTTGGAATGTTTGATAAATGATCATGTGAGAAGTATAGACTTGGGAAATGTTATTAAGATTGAACCTTATCTATAGTTATATTCTACACAATACATGATAATCCTTTTCCAAGTGGGACATTATATACATTAAGGGGTCGTTTAGTTGGAAGTATTAGGAGAAATAATCCATGCATTATGTATGGTATTATTTAGTACTATGTTTGGTAGGAATTTTGGGCTTATGTATAACTAATCCATGAATTAGTTATACACCCTACATGGTATTATGTGATATATAACTAATATCTTTCATTTGGTGGTGTTAGTAATACTCACTTCTCACATTTTTTTATTGGTGTTATTGTCTCCTTTGTTGATTATATACTATCTTTCTTATTGGATGTTATGTTTTATACACTGTTTCCCTCTCCTTTTACTTGGATTTGTTGTACTTGAGCTGAGGGTCTTTCGGAAACAGCCTCAGTACCACCACGAGGTAGTGGCAGGGTCTGCGTACACTCTACCCTCGCCAGACCCCACCTAGTGGGATTTCACTGGGTATGTTGTTATTGTTGTTGTTGTTGTAGTAATACATAGGATTTAATACCTTAGGATTAACTATGTAAATACAAAAATACCCCTTAAATCCTTTTAATCATTTTATTTATTTTCTTGATTTTATGTTTTTTATTTGTAATAGTAAATTTATTTAAATAAATTAGCTAACAATTTTTATTATTTAGAGAGAGTTGTTTGTTGCTAAATTAATCCAATACAAATCAATATAATATTTGAAATGTAAGTTGTTTAACATTTACTAATTGAAAAGGCAAATATATCACCACATGACATTTGTAATCTTAATTGAATGTATTATTTGTTGATATATATATATAATTTATATTTTGAATAATTTATAAAATTGCATGCATATTAAAACTACAACTTGCAATTTTTATGTGTAAATATAGATGGTTTATTTGATGTTACTATTGTTTACCCTTTTTTCGGTTTTAAAAGTAGATGGTCTATTTTTTGTAAATTGAAATTGATGTTTTGTGAGTGATTAATTTATTAAGATGACGATTATTTACCCTCAAATAATTCGAGTGAGAAAATAGCAAATTTGACAACAAAATCATTCTTCTCTTAGCTAGTTATAGGGCCATAAAAATAATATTGTCCGACAATTATCTACCTTGACCTAATTACATAAAAAAGAAAAATCTCCAATTGGAAAGAAGTTTTTTGTAGAGTTTTAATCCAAACACATGATGAGGTGGGAAGCAATGAACCAAACATTTGATAAAAAATATACCCTACATTACTAATCTCTGCTCTACTAATTCCTCTGTTATTAAGCTTTGTACCAAACAACCCCTAATATTCTAGCGCCCCCCCAAGTTGCTGCATATAAGTCATATGTACCAAGTTTGTTACCGATGCAACTAATACGAGTACCAATGAGGAACTTGGTGAAAATATCTACAAGTTGATCATTTGACTTCACAAATTTTATAACAATCTCTTGAGAGTATATCTTTTTTTTTTTGATAAAATGACAGTTAATCTCAATGTGCTTAGTCCTCTCATGAATTACTGGATTGATGCATTATGAAGGGCCTCTTGATTATCTCATACAAGTTTCATTTGACTGATTTCTCCAAATATGAATTCTTTGAGCAGTTGTTTGATCTAAACTAGCTCACAAGTTGCTATGACCATTACCCGATATTCTGCTTTTGCACTAAGATCGAGCAGCCACAGTTTGTTCTTACTCTTTCAAGACATCAAATTACCTCTTACTAAAACACAATATCTAGATTCCAGGCATAGAACATCTATCAAAGGGTGATCATGCCTAATCAACATCTTTATAGACAATGATCTGCTCATGGCTTCATTCCTCGAAGAGTAGTCCTTTGACTTGTCTGATTTTATATACCACAGAATGCAGACAATGGCATCCTAATGACTAGTGCAGGGAGAATCCAAAACTTGACTTACGACACTCACATAAAAAAAAATATCAAGTTTAATTATTGTTCAATTATTCACCTTGCCAACCAATCACTTTTATCTTCCAGGATCACAAAGTGGTTTCCCCTGTCGTGGCATGAGTTTGGCATTCAAATCCATAGGAGTAGTCCTTTGACTTGTTTGATTTTATATATTGCAGAATGCAGACAACTGCATCCTAATGACTATTGCAGGGAGAATCCAAAACTTGACTTACGACACTCACATAAAAAGAAATATCAAGTTTAATTATTGTTAGGCTAGCAAACTCCTTTCTTTGTCACACCATTTTCACAATCGAATCAAAAGGAGTTGCAAGACTCACACAACCAATAAGATTGTATTTCACAATCTTTTCAACACAATGTGAGTTGACAAGGAAAATTTCATACATGTTTTATGATATATTTTCATTGAAGAATGAAATTTTTTTCACCCAAAATATTTCATGTTAAATGGCTACTCAACATGTTTTTCATAATTTATTTATAACTCTCATGTTAGAGCCAAAAATCATCTCATTATTGCCAAACCACACACATGTGATTTATTCCACAATAAATATATGCACTTGTAATAACCTTTTTAGAGATTTTCTCAAAGATGCAAAAATCACTTTTTACACAATGACTTTTTTCTCATTTCATGAACCTCCATTATTTTAAGAATTTAAATAACATTTTTTCATGAAAAGTGGTATCACTTTATTCATGAAAATATTAGGTAAAAAGTTTTTTCCTTACCTTTTCTCCGCTTGAATTGAACAAGTAGGAAAATACTTTACCCGTACATCTCTTCTCTTCCATCTCTTGAAGAGAGCGACATTTGAGCGGAATGATGTGGAGATCCCTATTTTGATATCCACACTTTTTCAAACTGTAACAAAAACATTAATCTCCTTAAAATTGATGGTGTAAAATATCATAAATACAAAATATTATAGTTGAAAATAAAATGACAAAATGAATAAACAGATCGTTAGGCTGAGGCGCAAATATCTCGCTCTCTTTAAGGAGATTCAAGCCCATTGCGGCATAATCTACACCGATCCAGTAGTATCACTCTTGACTTGTCCCCTCCAGGATACAACAACCCAACAACATCGTACAACTCAAGCAATTCCGGATTAGTTGAAGAGTTCAAAACTCCACAAAAAGAACACCTTCTTCAACATATAATTACTCTCTTTTGTATAGTGAATATAGTTGAAGACTTGGAATATTTTTCTATGTCTCAACTCTCTCTTTCACTATACTAATATAAACACAATACAATACTACTCATCTTTGTCACTCTATATTTTCTTGTACTTCTCTTATTTTTTCAACACAAAGGACGACCACGATTTATAGGTGATGAATTCTTCTTTGCAATGAATAGGAAGATAATGGGTAGTAAATTGGGTAAATGAATAGCCTAAAGGTTATATAAGTTACAAGGTATAATGAAGTAGAATAATGGGTGGAATTAGTGGTAGATCATGGCAATAGTGGTTACAAGAGTTACACCAAAATAATGACCACATTCTTTGTCAACTTATATCCACTAACATATGCACTTAATATTTTAATTTTAATATTAAAATGCATAAACACCAACACATAAAAAAGAAATATCAAGTTTAAT
Source organism: Solanum gandarillasii (assembly GCA_029582405.1). Lineage (NCBI taxonomy): Eukaryota > Viridiplantae > Streptophyta > Magnoliopsida > Solanales > Solanaceae > Solanum > Solanum gandarillasii. The sequence goes on along the minus strand of JAJONY010017266.1, from coordinate 17,478 downwards.
TATTGTTCGATTATTCAACTTGCCAACCAATCACCTTTATCTTCCAGGATCACAAAGTGGTTTCCCCTGTCCTAGCATGAGTTTAGCATTCAAATCCATAGGAGTAGTCCTTTGACTTGTTTGATTTTATATATCGCAGAATGCAGACAACTGCATCCTAATGACTATTGCAGGGAGAGTCCAAAACTTGACTTACGACACTCACATAAAAAGAAATATCAAGTTTAATTATTGTTCGATTATTCAACTTGCCAACCAATCACCTTTATCTTCCAGGATCACAAAGTGGTTTCCTGGAATGAGTTTAGCATTTAGATCCATAGAAGTGTTAACGGGTCGACATCCTGTCATTATTGTTTGCTTAAGAATGTACAAGGCATACTTTTGTTGTGAAATATGCCTGATTTGTGGCCTAAATGAGTGATACTATCCTATTATTGCCGGTGATAATGATATCATCAATATAAACTACCAAATAAATACACAAATTTGGAGTAGAATGCCGATAAGACACAAAGTGATTAACTTCACTATGAGTCATGTCAAACTCCTGGATTATTATGCTGAACATCCCAAACTAGGCTCAAGGAGATTATTTTAGCTGAACATCCCAAACTAGGCTCGAGGAGATTGTTTTAGCTCATAGATTGACCAATGGACTTCTAAAAGATATTATCGGTGTGTGTCAGATCCTCCAAAAGTAAGTATTCACTCAAACCACTGGGTTTAAATAGAGAATGTACAAGTGCTAACACAGGAAAGGCAATATTCTGACTACCTAATTGCAGGAAAGAATCAATATAATTAACTCTGACTAATCCGAATTGAAACACAAAACAATTTACAATGTTCTTAAAAATCAGCACCAAGGAATAATGCATGAACTTCACCAACTCTTGATCCCTTCCGCTCATTCCTCTTTATACCAAAAATATGAAAGAATAGAGAAGCATGACACTTTCTAATTGTTATAGAATGTACATAGACACATTTTCATATAGAATACATAGCACAATCATAGATAGAGATATTTAGGGATTTTTTATTCTGTTTTCCTTAGATAGATTATCTATACACCTACAAATAGCTCTCCTATGGATTAATACAATATTGAAGATTGCTCCATTCTCTTTGTCTTTTACATGGTATTAGAGCAAAGTTTTTGTTTTGTTCCTTTTTTTCCTTTACAAATACTAGTGTCGGTCTGCTTAGAAAATTGTCCGTAAGTGACTTGGTTGGTCACGTCTGGTACTGGGAGGTACTTGGAACTTGATATTCCAATCTCACAGCCAACCTAGGGAGGACCACCTCACCCGATCTGTAAGAACCCAGAATCCGATAGCTGGCTGGGAAGAGTGTGAGGATCATGGTCCGGCGAACTATTTCAGGCAGCTTCTGCATACGGGGCACGTGGGGCGTCTGTAACTTCTGAATCAGATCAGATTTTTATTTACAACATCGTCTCAATATTTCCGGTCAGATTTTGTGGTCTCTTGTTCAACAGACCTCAGTTGGGTTGATTTCCGAGCATTTCAGGTTCCTTAAACTTTGTTTTCCGTTGGTAAAAATCGATTGACATTGTATTTGCTGATTTTGGTGTTAGATTACTGCTAAAATTTTGGCAGAATTTTCTTCTGTGAATCTCTTGCTTGATTGATTGTTTACTCTAAGTGAAGAATTAGTTTGATTTGATCAACCGAGCTCTATTAATTCTTGAGCATCTGGAAATCTGTTGGGATATTTCTACTTCGTGGAATTTTACTGGTTTCACCTCTCAATTTATTTTTCATACAATGAGTATTTAATTGGAACAATGGTTGATCACTATCTAGTAACTCAAAGGTCTGAAGTTCTTGGTGCTTCTAGTTCATCATCTAACAAAAGGTTTTGGTTTCAGTCGAGGAGTTTGCTAAATTCTCTCAATATCAAAAATCCACTTCAGTTACTACTTTTGCTAAGTCAGATAAAGTATGTCTTGTTACCGCTTCAAATAAATGGGTCATTGATTCAAGTGAAACAAATCACATGACAGGTAATCATAATATCTTTTCAAGCTTTCGACCACACAAAACACCATCTCCAATTACTGTAGTTGACAGATCAACTTGTAACAATGTTGGATCTGGAACTGTTAAACCAACTTCCTCTATCACCTTGTCATATGTGTTAATCTACCAAAATTGGCTTTCAATTTGATATCTATCAGTAAACTTATCGGAGACCTTAATTGTTATATCTCGTTCTTTCCCGATCATTGTATGTTTCGTGATCTTACAACGAATCATGTAATTGGAAAATGACATGTATATGATGATCTCTACATCGTTGATGAATGGGAGTCTCGGTCTATTGCCTGCTCCAGTGTTGTATCTCTATTTGAAGCACATTGTCGATTTGGACATCCTTCTCTACCTCTGTTGAAGAAGCTTTGTCCTAAGTTTCCGAATATTTCTTCCTTGGACTATGAGTCATGTCGATTTGTAAAACACCATCGTATCTCGTTAGGTCCAACGATTAATAATCGAGTTGTGTCAGCTTTTGAGTTAGTTCATTTTGATGTCTGGTACCATGTCCAATTGTTTCTAAAACAAGGCATAAATATATTGTCACTTTTGTAGGTAATTTTTCTCGAATGACTTGGATTTACTTTATGAAGAGTCGATCTGAAGTGTTCACTCACTTTTCTGCCTTTTGTGTTGAAATCAAAACTAAGTTCAATGCCTCAATCCATATTCTAAGGAGTGATAATGCTAAAGAATATATGTCAGAAGTATTTAGAGCCTACATGAGTCAACACGGTATTCTCCATCTGTCTTCATGTGTTGATACACTCTCAAAATGGAGTAGCTAAGAGGAAGAAAAGGCATCTACTTGAGACAACTCGGACACTTTTGTTCCAAATGAAGGTTCCTAAACAATTTTGGGCTGATGGTCTCTACTGCTTGTTTTTTTGATAAATCGCATGCCATTGATTGTGCCTGCTAGTAATGTGCCTTATAATGTTCTTTTTCCAAATAAATCACTATTTTCGGTGGAACCTAAGGTATTTGGAAGCAAATGTTACGTTTGAGATGGTCGTTCGACCATCTGCCACTAAGTTGGACCCCAAGGCATTTAAGTGTGTTTTCTTGGGTTATTCTCTCCTTCAAAAGGGATATCGGTGTTATTCTACTAAGCTTGGCAAATATCTGGTGTCAACTAATGTGGTATTTTTCGAGACTACACCATTCTTCTATACACATCCCGATTCTACAAGTCGGGGGGGGGGGGGGAAGATGAGTGGTTAGTCTACCAGGTTACTCATGTTATGACAGAAAAGTCAGAAGATGTTGTTCTTGCCAGCAAGACCGCCAATTGTTCAAGTTTACTCGAGGAGGCGGGAAATTGATGATACAATTTCTTTTTCATTTGATGTTACTCCACTTGATCCTCCAGAAAATCTTGACCTTCCTCTTGCTCTTTGAAAAGGTACACATCAATGTAAATCCACATATTCCATTGCTAATTTTGTCTCTTATGGCCACTTACCCGCTGCATCTAGTTGTATAATTGCCTCTCTGGACTCTATCTCCATCCCCAAAACAGTGAGGGATGCCTTGAACAATCCTGGATGGCATGAAGCAATGCTTGAGGAGATACATGCTTTAGATGAAAATCATACTTGGAATTTGGTAGATTTACCCAAAGGAAAGAAAGCAGTTGGATGCAAATGGATCTTTGTGATCAAAGTTAATCCTGATGGCTCTATTGCAAGACTTAGGGCCAGACTTGTGGCTAAAGGCGATGCTCAAACTTATGGGGTAGATTATTCTAACACCTTCTCCCCAGTAGCCAAGCTAACCTCTGTTCGTTTGTTTATTTCCTTGGCTGCTTCTCAGCACTGGCCTTTACATTAGTTTGATATCAAAAATGCATTTCTTCATGGTGATATCAATGAAGAAGTGTATATGGAGCAACCACCTGGGTTTGTTGCTCAGAGGGAGTATGGGAAAGTTTGTCATCTAAGAAAATCTCTATATGATCTAAAGCAAAGTCCTTGTGCTTGGTTTGGAAAATTCAGCAATGTAGTTCAGGAATTTGGTTTGATGAAGAGCAAGTGTGATCACTCAGACAGTCAACAGTTGGTAATATTCTTTTTGTTGTTTATGTTGATGATTGATATTGTTATTATAGGAGATGATTGTGCAGGAATTTCTTCTCTCAAGGAGTTTTTACATGCCAAGTTTCATACCAAAGATTTGGGGCAACTAAAATACTTCTTGGGTGTCGAAATAGCAAGAAGCAAGAAAGGAATTTTCTTGTCCCAAAGAAAGTATGTACTTGTTCTACTTGCAGAAACTGAATAATTGGGAGCCAAACCATGTCGCACACCAATGGTTCCTAATGTTCATCTTACTAAGGATGATGGTGATCCTTTTGATAATCCAGAAAGATACAGAAAATTGGTTGGAAAATTGAACTACCTCACAGTGACCCATCCAGATATTGCATATGCAGTCAGTACCGACAGTCAATTCATATATGCACCGACAGTCAAACATTGGGCAGCTTTGGAACAGATCTTGTGCTACTTGAAAGGAGCTCCTAGCCTTGGCGTTTTGTATAGCGACCACAAACATACTCGTATTGAGTGTTTTGCAAATGCTGATTGGGCTGGATCAAGAATTGATAGAAGATCTACTACTGGCTATTGCGTTTTTTTGGTGGAAATCTGGTATCGTGAGGAGTAAGAAACAAACTGTTGTATCTCGATCTAGTGCAGAATCTGAGTATAGATCTATGGCTCAATCTGCATGTGAAATACTATGGATTCATCACCTTTTAGTTGAGATTGGTTTGACCGTTTGTCTCCGGCAAAACTTAGTTGTGATAATCAGGCTGCTCTACACATTGCCTCAAATCCAGTGTACCATGAACAGATGAAACACATTGAGGTTGACTACCACTTTGTTCATGAGAAGATTCAAGAGAACATGATTTCTACTAGATATGTGAAGACATGAGAGCAATTGGGTGATATGTTCACGAAGTCTTTAAATGGAACTCGAGTGGAATATCTTTGTAACACGTTGGGCATGATTAATATCTATGCTCCAGCTTGAGGGGGAGTGTTATAGAATGTACATAGACACATTTTCATATAGAATACATAGCAAAATCACATCACAATCATAGATAGAGATATTTAGGGATTTTCTGATTTTGTTTTCCTTAGATAGATTATTTGTACACCTACAAATAGCTCTCCTTTTGGATTAATATAATATTGAAGATTGCTCCATCCTCTCTGTGTTTTACACTAATTTTAGTTTATGAATGGGGACAGTGGAACCTTTAAATATCTTTTATATCTTTACTTTCACAACCTTCAAACAAGGCAAGATGGAATCATGTTTCAAATGCTATGTCTATGCTTTCCGATGTTGATCAACAGAAGAGTTATTACAGAGGATTAAGCTCTCAGATTTTTAGCTTTTGAACTCTATTGACACTTCGACATCATATGCTTGTACGAATAGCTTCTGAAACACTATACCGGTTAAATGCTATTAGTTTGTTATAGTAGTTCCTCTACAAATTAAAGCATAATATTGTATTTCTCCTAACATGTTATTAACATTGGCAGATGGCACGGGTGGAGCTTCGTGGAGTAAATACAAAAGATCTTTTTGTGGACAAAATTAGAAAAGCAGTTGCAAGTAAGTTTGTGGTTGTCTAGCTGCTCATAAAACTGTAATGTTTGTCACTTTGACATGTTCCACTTTACCTTGGCTTATACCAAGATCAACCCCTTTCTTGTCACTAGATAAAAGACTACATTCCTCCTTGGCAGCAAACATTTTCAATTACTTTCCCATTTATTACAAGTTTGAAAAGGAGCTGATTTCATAAACTGAAGGTTATGTATAAGGAGTAAATGTCACATGATTTCAGCTTGCTATAAATAATTATTGAGGAAATGGAATATAAACTGTAGTTTACTCAATAACAGTGTTGTTGAAAGCTCAATTGACTAGCATTTAAGACCTGAAGCTTGGTGTAGCTGAGGTTGGCACTTCACTTTGCTCAGATGGTGCTTAAGTTCAAGTATCAAAGGAGCTAAAGCATGTGTCTGATTGCTTCTTGTCTCTGTTCTGAAGAGGGAGACTTTAAATAATAGATATAGCTGGCAAAATGCTATATAGATGTATATGCTAGTGATTGAGAATAGGACAGTGGAAATATGTATAACAAAAGTAGTTACTAAATTTGAATAGAAACTTAAAGTTACATATTTGCATCTGAAACATAAACTGGTTCATTCTTTTACATGCTCAATTTAGTTTTGAATTTTTCTTCACTTTGGATAAAGGTTATGTATAAGGAGTAGATGTCACATGATATACCCTTTTCAGCTCGCTATAATTTTGGCAATGCTAAAGATTGTTTTTCACCTATCAGATTCAAATTAGCTATCTCTTTTCTATTTTTTTTGGAATTAACATATTTGTTATTCTTTCTTTGAAATGATCTCCTCCCTCTCTAGAATTTTTGAGAATAGCAAACCTTTTTACTTATTGAAAATAGTTAACTACAACACCTTTGGTTTTGCTCCTTTTATTGTCATCAGTGACAGCCTCTCTACCTCCACGAGGTAGTGGTAAGGTCTGCGTACACTCTACCCTCCCCAGACCCCACCTAGTGGGATTTCACTGGGTATGTTGTTGTTGTTGTTGTATTGTCATCAGTGACAGATAAATTGACCAAGTGGCACATATGCTAACAAAGAAAAATATGCACTTAGAAGAAGAAAAAGAAGACGAGGCTCAATCCTGGAAGTCCATTGAGGATTTTGTCTAAAGAAAATGAATGGATAATATATAGTATTGGCTGTCTTGAATTGGCACTAATCAATATCATTTTGTCACGTCTTTCTTTGGAAATTTTAATAGATGTGAAACAAGGTTCTTGGTTACTGGGTGGCGGTTGGAACAATGATATTTGGGGAGGTGATTTACCAATGGCGTCGTGGATTGATAGTATTACTCCTCATAATCCAGTAAGTCATTTTCATGAAATCACATTCTGTTGCTTTAGAATGTACATCAATGTCTTGTTTAAGATTTGGTATTTCACATGCAGGTCTGGTTAACAAGGATGGATGGTCATATGGGCTTAGCTAATACACTGGCTCTAACACTTGCTGGAATTTCACATAACAATGAGAATCCAAATGGTGGAGCTATTGTTAGAAATAATGACGGGGGTAATTCACTTCTCATCTTCATATATCACTCTGCTTCTTTGTTCAGCAATGCAGATCTTGTCAAATGGCCACTTACTAACCAGCATTAGGTAGGTCAATGGAAATATGATCTCACTTGAACCTAGACTATTTTCAGTTCACCTAAAGGCTCCAGCTATAAGCATTAACCAATAAGACTCACATTTATTTTATGAATTATACCTAAGTCTTAATCCCACTGCTATAAATAAATACTTTTATTTAGGAGAACTTTGGAGGTTGATTACTGTTGATGTCTTGATTCTTTAAAATAAATTAAAATTTTCTACTGAATTTGGACCATTACATGCAACTGGAATTTGTAGGTGTTGCATACACCATCTTTCCTTTATTTGGTAGTGTGAAATGTGAGTCCCCTCATGCACCCTCCAACAGTTGCTCTATTCTATTATTTGTTAGGTGCTTCCATAACCATAAATCATAATAAACAGCATGTGTGGATGTAGGATCGCCTTGTCATAGACCCTCTGAACTTTCGACGAAACCTGTGTGGTTCTACAATTAGGTCTAAGAATTTGACAATAGTCTTCCTAAATTTATCTATTGTGTCCATCTCTCTTCAAACCCCATCATCTCCATGCAAAGTCCACAAGTTCTCCTTAACATAGTCATATGCTTTTTCCAGATTCAATTTGCACAGTCTACATGCTTTCCACTTTTTATCTTGGAGTCCATTAACTGGTTTGCAATTAAACGTGCATCTAAAATCTCTCTTCTTCCACAAGTATTTCGGGATATCGTCATCATGGCATCTATGGCCTTCTTAAGTTTAAAGGAAAGCATTTTTGAGAAAATCTTATAGATGTTTTCCAATTGACTTGTAGTCTAAAGGATGTAAAGATACCCATTCTTCTCTGGTATAAGTGCAACAAAACATACGTTTAGGCTCCTCCTAAAATTTCCATCTTTATGGAAATTACTAAATGCACTCAGGACAACCTTTACCCTATAGCTGTATTGTTGGGCGTATAATCCGTCAATTGTTTGACGTCTTTTGTTAATTGCAATATCATGGAAGTGTCAAGGTTTGATTTCAACTCACCTAGGTCATGTTTTGCCTGTCACAGTCTAAGTTTCTTATATCGTTTACTTAGCTTTGAGGTCATGCGGGTCAAGAAAATAAGTGAGGGGTAACCTATTACTATGCGAACCTTATACTGCGTCAAATACCATTCATCTTTTAAGCACCCCAGTGGACATGGATCTATGTACTTTCTGATGCTTCCGTGCTTGGTTAAGATAGCCAATGTCTTTGCATTAGTATTGAGCGAAGTGTCTGTTCTGCGACTCAACACAATGTAATGAGATTTTTAATATTTCTGAAGCATGCCTACAATCTTTTTCAATTTTTTATTGTGAAAGTTGTTCAGTTATGCATACATGTATTGTTTTATCTTTTCATTCATACTAAAATGAAGTAGTAAAAATTCGTGGTCACAATTATGATTAACAGTCTGGAATAAATATAGTAGTCAGATTAACAGCCTTATAAAAAACAAAAAAAGTTTACCCAGATCAACCTTGCCAATTTCAATGAAGTTTGCTAAAATCTTACTTGCTCAAACAAGTTTATAGAAGATCCTTACTTTCTTTGGGTCTTTTACTGCAGAACCTACTGGTCTGCTGATTGATTCTGCTATGAAGCTTGTCCTTCCCCACGTCCCAGAAGCCTCAGTTGATGAAAGGAGGGAAGCTCTGTTAAGAGCTAGCAATCATGCACTAAAGAGGGGTGTGACAACAGTTGTGGATTTTGGCAGATACTTTCCAGGGGCTTCAGCTGAGTACTCATGGGAGGACTTTTCAGGTTTCAGTTCCAACAAGATATAGGATGGAATAAAATCAATTTACTTTCCTTTTTAGGAATACTATGGTATGGATGGTTGTTTTACTAAAAAAGGCCAATGCCCCTTTATAATTATAATACGGAACTTTAGCATTTCAGAGATAAATTACTTGATCAGAGATGGAATAAGCAAATTGAATCTACTTTCTAGCTTTTCAACTAGGTATAGAAGTTGGTCTATTGAAGATGTAAAAAAACAAAGCTTAACAACTACAGTTTCTCTTAATTCTCTTTCACTACCTGAGGTATCTCAATGGACCAGGTTTTTGAGGGATTGCTCCATAATACAGCAGGGGTGAGGTATTGGGGGACTAAGTTGATGCTAAGCATCCATAGGCCTCATCATTAAAACCTGACCCATGAAAACTTTTCCAGTAAATATAACAGTGTATTCTTTATCAAAAAAAAAAATATAACAGTGTATGCCATGAGTGTATTGTTTAGTTTCTTGGCAAGATGCAATTAAGATGATGAAAGAAGCATAGGAACTAAACCAGTTATTGGAAATTTTTATCACATTTACAGAGAAGCAATGAAGGGAAAAGAACATTTCTGTTAATATGCAGATTAGTTAAGGTTTAAGGTAAAACTGCAATGATATCTATTCCAATATTTCCCCCTTCTCCACTCTTTAGGTGGAAATTGGAAGTTAGGATTCCTCAAAAAATAATCAGAAACTGCATCTACTTCTTGGAGGGGAAGGGGAGTCTGAAAGGGGCTGTGGGCTGAGAATGAGAGGCCCCAAAGAATGGTTAGGGGCTGGGTGGTCGAATGCTAAACACTGAAGATCTACCTCAACTGCCTCTCTATCTGTCATGCTCATTTAGTTATTCTAATAGCTACTGGTGGAACATTTATGTAATCATTAGCTTAGTAACACTTCCCTTATAATTGCAGATGTATATAAATGGGCAGACTTATCAGGAAATATGATGACCAGAGTTTGCTTATTCTTTCCAATGGAGACATGGTCACGGTTAGTGGTATGTCATGATTAGCAGTGCTTTACTTTAGTGTTTTTCCTTCATATGAATATCTGATTTTTCGACAAACCAGTCAACATTAACTCAGATGCTACCCTTCAGAATATGTTAAAGTGAAAAGGGTCAAATTTTTCCCTCTACTATACGAAAAGGATTAATATTACCCTCCATTATACTGTCCGTCCAAAAATACCCCCGCTATCACTTAAATGATTCAAATACACCCCTCCTTTGTTAGGGCTTTCCAAGGTGGAAATCCAATCCTCTGTGGCAGTGACATTTTGATGAGGTGGAAATCATGTGGCATGTCACTTTAGCGCCCCTACGCAGTTTACCCTCCCCTCCACTTGTTCTTCCACCGCTAGCACTTTCTTCCTCATACTGTTAAGAATGGATCTTGGGCCTAACTAAATCCCAAAAGCTAGCATGAATAGAGTTGGACCTTACGTAAGATTCTATGGTCATTCTTTTTCTAGCTGATACTAAATTTCAGTGGATTATGTTGCATTTCTCCTTAAATGCGTTCTTACTAAGCTTGATCTTTTAAATCTTGTACTGGTATCCAGGATCTTATGAGCAAGTCAGGCCGCGTGCTGAGCCAATGGATTTATTTGGGCGGTGTCAAGGCTTTTGCTGATGGATCTTTAGGATCTAACAGTGCATTATTTCATGAGGTAAGAATAAGATGCTTTCTGGTTTTGAAGAGCCTCTCTAAACCACAAACTTCTCTCAATTCTCTTTGTGGGTTCAATCTTCTCTATGCCTTGTTGGACATAGGTGACCTGCTTGTTTGACAAGTATTTTTCTGAATATCCATTCCATTTTCATTCTGCATGAGCTTTTCAAACTAACAGGGCCCATTAGGATGCAATCAGATTTCGTTGTATTTAGTGTTCTGATATCTGTCAGGTGTCTTGTAGCCATATGCTGATGATCCAAACAATTACGGGTTACAAGTGGTGGATCTGGATGGTCTGTACAACATGACTCTTTCTTCAGATAAATTTGGCCTTCAGGTCTTTAGCTCATTTTTACCTTTATCTGCCATTTCAACTCTTTCAAAGTTGCAAAATTAACTGGTCTTAGGGCTGCAATTTACATTTCAGGTCAGCATCCATGCTATAGGTGACCGAACTAATGACTTGATATTGGATATGTATGCTTCTTTGCCGTCTGAGAAACAAATTAGAGACCGACGATATAGGGTATGTCCAATTGCTCTAAAGAGTAGAGAGTCATCAATCTATTAAAACTCTACTTTTGAGGTCAGTTGTTTCTTCGAGGAGTATAATTTCAAGTAATCTCTAAATATTGCAACTTACTACTTCACAGATTGAGCATGCTCAACATTTGGCTCCAGGAACAGTGGCTCGTTTTGGTGAACAATCTGTAATTGCTTCAGTGCAGGTTATTTTTCAGATGGTCGTTCTTTTTTACTCATTCCTGTTGAGATTAATTCTGTTCATACATATGCAAGAACCCAGAACTAACAAGCTTTATCAGTATCCATTTTTCTCAGCATTGAGCAATTATCATTTTCTTAGTTTTCAAGATGTGTCGAATAATATATTATAACAAAATCCAAATGAACAGCCAGATCACTTATTGGATGATGCTGATTCTGCAACTAAAAAACTTGGTTCAGAAAGGGCAGAAAGAGGATCTTATCTGTTCAAGTCACTCCTGACAAACAATGCCCAGTTGGCATTCGGCTCAGATTGGCCAGTATGTAATTTCTGGATTTCATCTGTTTATGTTTCTTTCAGTAATTCAGTACTCAATTTCTTGTTAATTACTGTTATGTCGTGTGTTTTGTTGCTGTCCCCTTTCAGGTAGCAGACATTAATCCATTGAAAAGCATAAGGACATCGATGAAGAGGATACCTCCTCGTTGGGAAAAGGCTTGGATTCCATCAGAGTGCTTGTGTCTCGAAGATGCGCTAAAAGCGTAAGTAGTGGTGTTATTCTGTTCCAACTCTTATCTGCTCATTAAGATAATACTTTATGTAGCAAATCTATCGTGTTTTTTCTCCGAGCCTGGAACTCATTTGAGCAGGACTAGTGAGAAGCCACTATAACTGATCAACAGGGAGAAAATCAATATCATAGTGGACTAACTATCTGCTTCTATAGTTCAGCTCTCTGGTCCATTGAAATTAATTTGACATTTGCAATGACTAGTGGTAACAATTAGTTACAGGCTACAGCTAAGGTCTCATTTCAGAAAAGGTACACGGTGATAAGATATAAATCTTCATAGATGATACAGTAGTCAGTTGAGCCAATGACACGTGCTGGACCGAATATGTGTTAAATTGTTACTTTGAAATCAAAGTGCAATTCACTTTTTGTAACCAAGGGTGTGTCTTAATCGTTAATGAAGTGGGTTCAAACCTAAAATACTACCGAAATTCAAATCCAATAGAGATAAAAAAAACACTAGATAATTTCTTCCTATCATCATAAACCTTAGTGGGTAGAGTTACCCGGCACCTATGCTAGTGGGAGGTAGCTAGTACCCAGTGAAATAGTTGAGGTGCATGCAAGCTGGCCCCGACACGAATCGTTAACCAAACAAAGAAATAGAATAGATGCAATTTATTTACTCTTTCCCACCTGAATTAACCGTGTTTTCCAATATTCCCTTCTTTTTTTCAACCTTTATCTGGTGAACTAAGTCTGTGTAATAGAAAGAACTTGGATCCATCATGAGGTTCATTATGTCCTTGGGTTGTATATTTTCAAAAACTTGCCTCTTGAAATTCTGTTACCTATCTCTACCTCCCAAGGTAGGGGGGTAACTTCTGTGTACACTTTATTCTCTCCAGATCCTACTTGTGGGTTTACATTACGTATGTTGTTGTTTTTACCTAATCCTAGCGTATATTTCTCTGGCAGGTACACCATTTCAGCTGCTCATGCATGTTTTCTTGATAAATATGTTGGTTCATTGTCTCTGGGAAAATATGCGGATTTTGTGGTTTTGTCAACTAATTCATGGGAAGACTTTGCAACTGAAGCTAGTGTAGATGTTGAGGCAACATATGTTGGTGGTTCTAAGGCTTACTCCATAAAACCTGAAGATAAAAATGAATAGCACAGGCGACGACAATTATGCTGTATTTGGATACATAAAATGGGAACTGTTGTGCCAGCCAAGAAGCGCGATATGCTAATTGAACTTGGCTGGCTTCACTTTTATAACGAGTCTTGAAACTGTTATAAAGGAATATGTAAATTTTATTAGTGAAATTGTGCAACTTTGCTGTACAGGTATGTAAATGTTATTAATCCATTATCCCACCTCCAGTGAATAAACCTATATATGCTTCTTTAAGGTTTAACAATCAGTATCAACTTGTTTCACATCTATGTTTACTGTTGTGAATTGTGATTGCCCATAAACTTTTTTTGTCTTAGCACATAATACACCGACGTTAGCGATAATTGTTGCAACAAAAGAAAGAGTCTTTGGTTCATTTCCCACCTTAACGTTAGAAAATATGATTAATCAGATTCTATTGAGTTTGACTCATCATTTATCAAAGAATGACTCTGAGTATAAAACGATTGAGTAATTGATCGTTGTTACATCACTATTGTTGTGTGAAGTTGTTGGATTAATTTACTGCTGAAGATGGAATCAAAGATGGAGGAGGAACTAGGAAATGGTGTTGATGGAGGTGGCTTAATTAAATGTGAGAGTAATTCAACTAGGAGAATTTTTGTCCAAATATTACTCAATCTGTCTCAATTTATGTGATATTCTTTTATTTTTGGTTGGTAAAAAATAACCAAAACATGTTTTTTTTAAAGAAATTTATTCAATTTTCAATTAATCCACAATAAGACAGTGTGAGCACACTTAAACGAGTCGTGTAATGATCACAAAAATCCCAAAGTTGCAATCAATTAAGAAATAGTTGTACTTTTAAACATATATATAAAAGCTTCATATATCCACAAAACTACACATTCACATGTTACGAATATAACTATGTACTATATATATATCATCATATATTATCATATATTAGTGGAAAAAATATTAGGCAAAAGTTAGATTACCATTTAATCCCTATATCAGATACAAATACTATTAATCATCTAATAAATTGTTATTTAAATATTAAATAGTAACTCTTAATTACTGCAATAGAGAGTTACACATTAAGTCAATATCAAATTTATCAAATTCTTTCGGTTACAATTTATTCATGTTGAATGGTGAATTAATATTAAATTGTTATAAGTAATTATTATCAAGAAGACAAAAAGACTCCTATAATTATATTGTTTAATGAATTACATGTGAAGACCAAAGGTTACATAATTAAGTAGGAAACTGATGGGCCTCTTTTGTTTTTTTCCTTTCATCTCTCCTCACCTAAGTTTTTCCTATTAAAAGTCACCTAGAAAGGAAAATGAATTTACAAATCTCATATCTGATCTTCTTACTAAAGTATGTTAATGTTAATTCTCTCTTATAAATTAAGATCCATTTTCTTAACTTTGGTATATCATTTCTTTCGTTTCTGGTCATACTCATAGACCGCAGAAGAAAAGTTATCATCGATCTTGGTAGAGCTGTTAAGGGGAATAACATTATTGTTGTATTTGGATCGAAGAAGTTATGATTGATTGATTGAATGATTAATTGTAAAGAATGTTTGGAAGGAAATAATACTTCTTTTTTTTTAATCATGTTGTATGAATTACAACAAAATAATGAATTATTTGTACTATTTTATGTAAAGTGCTTATAGTGATGACCATTTGTAAGTGATTTTTGTATTAGTTTTAAATGTTCTTTTATAATGTATATTTTTCTTATTCCTTTTTAGTTAAATATGTTCTCTGCTTATATAAAAAAAAATTGTGTCTAGATTACAATTAAATGGATATTACTTATTTTGACTTTATATAATTATTGGTGTGGAACATGTACAATATTATATTTCTTATTTCCAAATAAATTAAAAATTATCTCAATGAAAGATTAGATATTTTATTATATGCCAGATCATTAGTTTTTACATGGATAATATGAAATATTTGGCAGATACGTTCCTATACATGCATTTATAATTAGTTTATTATCTCACGAATTAGTATATTGCCTCATTAATTAATAATAAAGGGATCTAAAAGTATAAAGTTCATTATCAATGATCCATATAAAATTAGATAACTATTTTAATTTTCAAACAAACACTCTTACTCTAACAATTATCTGTGTAACACTAATTGGTAAAAATTCTTCATATATCCACCATCATTTATACTTTTTACTGCAACATAAATCCTATAAATACTTAACATTTACAGGTCAAACATTATAATAAGATGTCTAAAAAGACTTATATGGAGCACAATTGTCATATATTATAAGTTTATAGTAAATGATACACTTGGCTACACGCACGATGTGTACCCAGAAACTAGTTTAAAAATAAAAGCAAACAACGAAACACTACTTTTAAATGGAAAGACACTTTATCTAAAAGGTATAAAAATTAAGATCTAATTAGAAATACTTTTCATTTATGTGTTTGTTATGCTAAAGTATTTTATAGAAAAACAAATAAAATTTTCAATGACAAACACATTCTAAAATTTTAAGGAAAAAAATATTTTCTATTAAAATTGGGGAAAACATAGATATTATTATAAACTTTAATACTCATAATCACAACACTACATTATACTCTATTTTTTCACTTTATATGATATATCATATGACACTTTATATCAACAATTAGACCAAAAACCACTTCAAGTATTAATTTGGTATTATTTATGTTCGTGATCCATTGGTGACAATTCTAATTTATAGCAATAATACAAATGAATATAACCAAAAATACAAAAACAAAAAATCCACTCATAAATCACAAATAAAGAAATGATGAGGTACATTATCGGGCATAAATGACTGGTATGGACTGAAAATTAATCTAAGTAAATGAGACAATATAACTGTCACCACTTGATCATTTTCGTATCATTCATACTTTGCATAAACTTCCAACAAAAGAGACTAAAAGACTGAATAACTTCTCTATAAAACTAATATTAATGAATAACAATATCAAGTTTTTGTTGAGATTGAATCTAAACTCACATCCTTTCCGGTCATACCTTAATTTGGGCCTTAGACCAGCTCAATCATCTTTAACACTTGTTTGTAATGGTTCAATAAACGTCCATATCCATTCTCTTATTTGTTTTATCCACCCACTAGACATTAATTGAATTAAATATCTTTTTATTGAAGACTAGGTTAGATTTATTTCTACTATAATTATTGAACTTCTGTAATGACTCGAAAGGTCATTTTTGTAAATTTTTATAAAATTACTATTTTCCCCTCTCGATAATTACTCTGATACCATTTTATCACAACCAAAAAATGGATGTGATGGACTCATCTTATTCCACCAAGACAAGTCAGCCTAAACCCAAATATAAC
Source organism: Solanum gandarillasii (assembly GCA_029582405.1). Classification (NCBI taxonomy): domain Eukaryota; kingdom Viridiplantae; phylum Streptophyta; class Magnoliopsida; order Solanales; family Solanaceae; genus Solanum; species Solanum gandarillasii. The sequence continues at coordinate 895 of JAJONY010017266.1, read as the reverse complement.
AATAATATGCGGGAGTAAAAATAAGGATGAAAGTTTAACACTAATACTAAAGCGGAATACAAATCAACTTAATTAAACCCCAAAACCTGGTTGTTACGTGTACAAGTCTCTAATGTATTACAATAGATTTGAAAGAAATAAGCAAGTCACAAATGATGTTGTATCTAAAGTAGGACAAGATCATAAATAGGAGTTAAAGGGTCCACTGAGATGACAAACAGATACCCACAAAACTCCTTAGGAAGCCTTGAACAAGAAGAGGAAAGAGAGTATCACGAAGATCCGGGCTAGTTAGAGAATTTTTTTAATAAAAAATAACTCATGTAAAATTACCAAACAGTCCCTATTGGTCAAACAAAAAAAAAAAACAAAAAACCGACAACTTTTAAAAAAATAAATAAAAAAATTCTTCTCCCTTTAGTAAGCAACTTAGGAATGGCAATGGGAGAGGCATGTTTAAGGCTATGTGGATCAATGCGGGTTAAATGTTGTACGGAACAAGTTGAAGTGGTTTTTAAAAATAATTAATGTGGGGCCGGGTAGTTGCCGGTCTATGTAGTTTTATGTGGGTTCAAAGTTAATTTTAACTTTTTATATGTTATAAGAGTGATAGAGCATTATCTATTAAGATAATTTCTTTAAAGTTACTAAAATATTCAAGATAGTAAATGAAAATAGTTCAATCAAAACTAATACAATTCTTACATGCTTCACAGTTGACCTTTAAAAAATAAAACTTTAAGTCATTATCTATTAAATTAATACAACTTAATGAAAAAATGAATTTTATTTTTAATAGGGAAAATGCATAAGTACCCCCCAACCTATGCTCGAAATCTCAGAGATACACCTATCCTATACTAGTCCTATTACCCCCCCCCCCCCGGCGGGGGGG
>JAJONY010017265.1:0-30212 GCA_029582405.1 Solanum gandarillasii | reverse complement strand
ACAAGAGTGTCAATTAACAATGGGGGGGGGGGTTGTCACAAGTAGGTAAAAACAACAAAATAAACAAGGGTTTCTAAATAATGAGAGGGGATCCTTGGTATGTGACGGGAATACGGGTTAAGCTAGATTATTGGGTACATGCTTTTGATAGAAGATTCATAGAGTAATTGTGAATAGGCTAGACTTTAGGGGGGGATAAGCTCTCTCTCAAGCAACTTACCCCATTTCAAATGCGTTCTTCTCGGACACCCACTTACTGCATGAAGACAAGCCTACGCCTTAACCCACTCACTCTCTCGAGCTGAGTGTGTGGATATGGGACTAGGGTTCACTCTCTCGAGCTGAACCTCATGTCGACCCACTCACACTTGCCATCAATCTAGTAGTTTTAGTTTTACGACCTTTCTCTCGAGCAAGTCGAAAACACATAAATAACTTGTATTTGCAACTACAAATTCATCAAATTCATCCACAACCACTAAACAAAATCACAATTAAACTACGATTAAACTATCAGCAAACAAGACCCAACAATTATCTTAACCCATATTCGCTAAATTACACCCCAAGAATTGGGGTTTTTAGCTACACATTAAGAGATAGAAATTTATACCTAGATGAGCTTGCATTCAAATGTGTATGAAGATTTAAGTCTTGTTATAGGCCAAGAATGAAGAATCCAAAAGACCCAAGTCCAAATCCTTGGAGATGAAACCCTTTTTTTCTTCAAGTTTTCAAAACCCTCTCAAACTCAGAGCAAAAATACTAAAAAGTTCTATTCTATATGAAAATTATAATAATTGTTCGACTCCCTAAAAACTACAACTCTAACTAGTATTTATAGTTTTCATAGATTTGTGCTACAACGGATCATTTGGCGTCATTAGTCGGAATCGCTGATCAACTTGGCGATTCGCCCTTTGGTGTAGTTCATCGTTGTCTTGCACCAGCCTTCAACATCGTCGTACTCTGGGTCATTAGGCGACATGGTACTGCTTCGCGAAACTTCTCGGCGATGCGCCAAGTGCTTCCTATCTCCGCTGACTTGATCTGTTCCTTCAAGGCTTAGCACACTGAAACAAAAGGCGAAGTAAGACTTTTCGGCGACTCGCCAAATGGACTCGGCGATCCTCAGACCTTCATTTTTTCATTCTTCTCAGCCTTTTCATTTCTTTTTGTGACGTAGTGTCCATGCTTTCCTTCAAACATCAAATACCTGAAACTTAAGGGTTTTCATCAGATATTGAGTAAAATAAGCATTTTAGGACACAATTTCTATTAAAATATATCCCTAAATGAGTCCAATTTGTGGACTCATCAGCACCCCCAACTTAAACTTTTGCTTGTCCTCAAGCAAACTCAAGTTCAGCCGTTCAAAAAGGGTGTCTCGAACAATGCTATACAAGACTCAATCATGAATGCACACAACAAGACTCAATTTACTTATGCAAAGATCAAATGTGTACCTAAATATTCAAGTTGTGACTCACCAATATCAACGAATCTCATGCTCACAATACTTGCTTCAAATGCAAGTTCAAGCTCAACTATAGTGTTCAAATGCCCTCACACAAAGAATGATTCCATATTCACACAATGGTTTCACAGTTTAAAGCTTCGAAATCAGATGCAACACTCACACTCACAAAGAAGAACATAATGCATAATTTCACCCATAGGTTTGCCCGTATTTCCAATCAACATTTGTTTCAGCTCACTCAAGATCAAAAAGGTCTTTTCAAGGCTTGTAATGGGGTTGAGTGCAATGGTATGGTCATTTAGGCTTAGTGACTTTCATCCTCATGAAATGTGGTGCTCACAACACTTCCTTTCCTTTTCCTTCATCATTATCTTTAGTGCTCATAAGTCATTCTATTATTCACTTTCCATGGATTGTTTGGGAACCCCATCTCTTTTGTACTTTATTCCACAACTTTCTTTTTCATTCTTTTTCTTTTTCTTTTTCTTTCTCTTCTCTTTTTTTTTATATGAAGGGATTCCATTTTCTTAACACCATGGGTTAAAGGAGACTTTCCTTGCACTTCTTGACTTTCCCTTTTTCTTTTTCACCACACCCCAACTTAGGCTTTTGGCCTAAGTTGGCTATTCAATTAACCACAATTCAAGAAGATTATAGGTAATGGATTAAGAAAGGTCTAGTTTTCATCAAATTTCTTCCAAAGAATGGTAAGACTCAAAAGGTGTTCAAGAGAGAATCACACGCTCACAAGGTAGGTCACAAAAGAGGTATATGTCAAATTGGCTCACACTCGTATAAGTTGCCTAAGATCATATCAAGAGATAGCATCACTCAGTTGACCGGACCAACGGGGCAAATTCTAGGATCTATCATACATAGTTCACTTGTAAGCTCATCACACTAGGCATTGATACTATAAATCAAACAAGACTCCACACTTTCGCTAGTGTGCAATGATTATCACAAGAGAATTGATTTGATAAATAGCTAATCACAATGAGATGCAAAGAGTTCACATATTGTCTATGCAACTTCATTTGGCCTCCTCGTAGCCGCGCATTCATGTTCGTTTGATTGAGAAAACTATTCAAGTCATCGGTATTGATTGGAACCGAGACTCAAATTTTTGTAAAAGAACAACCACATTCTAGATCATATAGAGGGTGGCAAAAATGTGCGAAAAATTCAAAATTTTTCGGAAGGGTCCAAATCATTTTGCAATTTAAAATAAAAAGGAGCTTATAAAAGGAGCCATAAGCTCAAACATCCACAAAAAAACAGTATTTAACACAATTTTAAACAGAACAACCCAAATATAAATAAAATACAAACATCAAATAGCACACAAAGGTGGGCCTCACCCCATTACAAATAAAAGCAATTTGTCCTCAAATGCAATTAACATAGAATATCCAGACTTTATAATAGAGAAGGATAGAGAGGGATGTAGACAAAATCCTGTCTACACAATCGCTCCATCTGTCTGGGCATTAGTGCCCGATGTGTCAGCTTGGAACTTGATAATGGCCCCCGGAGCTTCTTCAGAAGATTCAACGGCATCTGATTTACTAAGATGGTCCAAGTCATGAGCCGCTAGAAAGGAGTGAATAGCTGTGAAGAATCCACGTCTCCATGAGGGAATAGTTGGGTCTCGAGGATTTGTTCTCATGTTGGCATTAGGCTTCTTGTCCTCATTATCCGTTTTGGGAGGATTTGTTGCCTTTGCATTTTTCATGAATTTTTTTGCTCTTGTTTGTCGGGGTGGCATATCTCTTCCAGCTACTTTCAGTTTTGCCATTTCTGCAAAGCTTCGAGAAAAGGTTAAAAAGTATTCAGATAAAAACAAGGCAGTTCTATTGCAAAATCACTTCGCTGAACCAGTTGGCGAAGAGCGCAGCTACTTCGACAGTTCACCTAGTGCAGTGCATAGAGAATACAAGGGTGCAGTCAAAGGGCGAACAAGAAGTCTTTCGGCGAGTCACCGAATGCTTTTGGCGATCAAAGGCTTCTAGCTGAAAGTTACAGAACTAAATATTACATATGGCATTAAAATAACGGCGAAATGCGGATGTTAGGCGAACCGCTGAGCAGTTTGGCAAAATGGCCCACGTGCTTAATTTCAACCCATCTTCTTGAATCCAACCCTGCAACCCTCGGAAATAAAATTAAGGCATGCACAACTCAAATTAGGCTTAAACCCAGTGACAATCATGCACAACCCACGATTTTCATTCAATTTAAAGCGCAACTTTCAGGAATTAACTATTTAACTTAGTACATGCAAAATTTGTGAACCTAACAGGCAAACAAATGTTCTAATCCTACCAGATAGTCCCAACACACATCATCAATGGAATGCCATTTCATTTTAGTACAACTTTCGAGGAAAGGAACGCGGAGTTTGAATTACCAACCTTTTATGCCGATCAAAAGGCTATTGAGATGCTAAGAAGCAATGTGATCCAACTCGTAGCACAATTTGACACTGAAAATACTCTATAAATGTAAAAATATAGGAGCTAGCATGTGGGTGTGAGTTTGGGAAGACGAAAAAAAGTGAGGAAAAGTGAATGAAGTTCAAACTTTTAAACCTTTGGCTTGCAAAACCATCATGTTTTTGCCCGTTTGGCGACATTAATTCCGATCATTGATCTATTCGGCGTAACGCCAAATATTCATTTGCCCCGCCGAAGCTTACAAAACCTCCATATTGTGTGGGAGTCCGAACGGCGGTCTCTGTCGGGATCGCCGACACGATCGATGGTATGCCAATAATTTCCTATGCTCGCCGAGTTTTACAGACTCCAATGCAAGATGATCTTAAGTCTAACGTCGGTCTAGTTCGGAGTCGCCGAACCATTCGGTGATTATCTGATTAGACCTGTTGCTCGCCAATTTGCAGTTTTCGTTCACTCTCCACACTTCCATCTACACAATCAACACACCATTATTTTATCAAAGCAACCTAAAGTAATAAGGTTTTTGGGTTACCTCCCAAACAACGCCTTATTTAACGTTGTGGAACGACACAAGTCCCCCTTCAAACCTCATTCTTCGGGTTACCCATAGTATCACTCGGCAAACCCCCTTGTTGTCTCGAATTTAGGTTAGAAGAGATATGACCCATCTGGGTTTCTAACTGCTTGATTGAAACTGAATGGGAGGTGGCGGTTTCCCTAAGGGTAGATACATCTTCTTTAATGCCTTTTAGAATTTTGTCTGACCCTTCAAGTTTGTTGAGGATACGTGAGAGCATATCCTCAAAATTACCTCCTTCTGAATCCTTGGGTTTCTAGCGTTCATGGGGAGGCACATATTTATCCTTCTCCCCATCTTTCCAATTCGGATTACGGTCCATCCATTCACAATCTCGGTCCTTCCAGCCTTTGTCTCTAGCCCAACATTGGTTACCACCCTGCCTTGGGTAATTTGAGCGGTAGCCACCACCTTGATTGGCTAGAAAATTTACCTCCTCGTTATACAAGGCTTCAACCTTAATATCCTCAGGATTAGCACACCCGACCCCCACATTATTGACACCACGGGCACCAGCCCGTGACATTTTTGGATAAAATATCAAGATGCATCATGATTTTGGCCATTTATGGTCTCTCTCATTGTCTTTTTCAATTTGTTCCTTGGATAGCTTGAAGGTGAGAGGGGACACTTGGTCCTCATGAGTGTACCATGCTCTGTTGATGGTTGTCATGCCATCTAAAAGCTAGGCTGCTACTGCATACGACTGCCGTATTAAGCCTTCCGATGAAAGTTGGTCGGCGACACCTTTGTTTACCGAGTCCAAACTCCGGTAAAAGTACTGAAGTAGCATGTTATCAAGCAAACCATGGGTTGGGCATTGTAGCACCAACTTTTTCAACCATAGCCAAGTCTCGTGCAGAGGCACTACTTCCAGACGCTTAAAGCTCTGTATGCTATCCCTAAGTGACATCATCTTCGAGGGAGGGATAAATCACACTTGAAATGCGGTTACCGATTCCTCCCAAGAAGTGATGGATTCTCGCGTCAACTCAGCTAGCCATTTGTACGCCTCTCCCATCAATGAGAAAGGGAATTGCCTCAACTAGACCGACTCCTGGAAGATGTTTTTGAACGAGAATGGTCCGCACACATCTACAAAGTTTTGAAGATGCTCGTGAGGATCCTCATGAGCCAGTCCGCTGAAAAGTCCCTTTAGTTGCAAGAGTTGCAACATGGTGCTCGTTTTGTGGAACACTATGTTTTCCTCGGCTGGGGGATAGACGGATGGCTCCAACACCTCCCATGAGATGAGGGACATTGATGTTGGGTTCTTGGACATCATTGAGATTACCGATGTTGTCCTGGTAGCCCACCTAGCTACCGTTGCTACCGTTAACACTCATGCTTTATGAAATATTCACACAAGCAAATAAAACAAAACAAAAAATTAGGTGACAAACCTACAACTAAGAAGAACAAAAATTCTACTAATCTAAAAATTCTCAAATAACACCACTCCCAGGAAGCGGCGCCATTTTGATGTTTGCGTAATCAAGACACAACTTCTGATGTAAGTGTCTACGATCGTACAATAGTTTAGTAACCTAACCAAGGGTTGGGATCGTTCCCAATAAAGTGATTTTGAAAATTAATAGAAAAATAAAACTTAGTTCTAATTAGCCGTAGCTAAAGACATTAACGATTAAAAACATTGTAAATTAAAGGAGGACATAAGAGTGTAAATTAACAATGGGGGTCTTTTAGTCACAAGTAGGTAAAAACAACAAAATAAACAAGGATTTCTAAGTAATGAGAGGGGATCCTTGGTATGTGACAGGAAGACATGTTAAGCTAGATTATTGGGTACATGCTTTCTATAGAATATTCATAGAGTAATTGTGATTAGGCTAGACTTTAAGGGGGATAAGTTCTCTCTCGAGCAACTTACCCCGTTTCAAATGCATTCCTCTCGGACACCCACTTGCCGCATGAACACCAGCCTACGCCTTAACTCACTCACTCTATTGACTTGAGTGTGTGGATATGGGACTAGGGTTTACTCTCTCGAGCTGAACCTCATGTCGACCCACTCACACTGGCCATCAATCTAGTGGTCTTAGTTTTACGACCTCTCTCTCGAGCAAGACGAAAACACATAAATAAACTTGTATTTGCAACTACAAATTCATTAAACTCATCCACAATCACTAAATGAAATCACAATTAAACTACGATTAAATTATCATCAAACAAGACCAAATAATTATCTTAACCCATATTCGCTAAATCACACCCTAATAATTGGGATTTTTAGCCACACATCAAGAGATAGAAATTTATACCTAAATGAGCTTGCATTCAAATGGGTATGAAAATTTAAGTCTTGTTACATGCCAAGAATGAAGAATCCAAAATACCCAAGTCCAAATCCTTGGAGATGAAACCCTCTTTTTCTTTAAGTCTTCAAAACCCTCTCAAACTCAAAGCAAAAATACTAAAAAGTTCTATTCTATATGAAAATTAAAATAATTGTTCGACTCCCTAAAAACTACAATTCTAACTAGTATTTATAGTTTTTCACAGATTTGTGTTGCAACGGATCATTCGGCGTTAGTCAGATTCGTCGATCAACTCAGCGATTCGCCCTTTGGTGTAGTTCATTGCCCTCTTTCACCAGCCTTCAGCATCGTCATACTCTGGGTTATTGGGCGACATGGCACTGCTTCGCGAAACTTCTTGGCAATCTGCCGACTTGATCCTTTCCTTCAGGGCTCAGCACATTGGAACAAAAGGCGAAGTAAGACCTTTCAGCGACTCGCCAAGTGGACTCGGTGATCCTCATTCCTTCATTTTTTCGTTCTTCTTAGCCTTTTCGTTCCTTTTTGCGACGTAGTGTCCATGTTTTTCTTCAAACATCAAATACCTAAAATTTAAGGGTTTTCATCTGATATTTAGATAAAATAAGCATTTGAGGACACAATTTCTATTATAATATATCCTTAAATGAGTCCAATTTATGGACTCATCAATGCCTCCCGACAATTGAAAGTTAATGAGAAGAATTACTCAACCCAGGATCTAGAGATAGCTATCGTAGTATTTGCTTTGAAAATATGGTGTCACTATCATTATGGTGTTCATGTAGATGTGTTCACCGATCACAAGAATCTTCAGTTTGTGTTTAGTTAGAAAGAGCTTAACTTCAGACAGAGGAGGTGGTTAGAGTTACTCAAGGATTATGATATGAGTATTCTATATTATCAGGTAAGGATAATGTTGTTGTTGATGCTTTGAGTAGGTTGTCTATGGGTAGTACCGCCCATGTTGAAGAAGAGAAGAAATAGTTAGCAGAAGATGTGCACAGATTTGCACGATTAGGAGTTCGACTAATGGATTCCATAGAAGGAGGAGTAGTAGTGATGAATGAGGCTGAATCGTCATTAGTGTCAGAGGTGAAAGAGAAGCAAGACCACGATCCTATTTTTCTTGAATTGAAGACAAATGTTCATAAGTAAAAAGTAATGGATTTTGAACAAGGGGGAGATGGCGTATTGAGGTATCAAGGTAGGTTGTGTGTACCAAGGGTGGATGAACACCAAGAAAGGATTATGGAGAAAGCTCATAGCTATAGATATTCCATTCATCCGGGTTCCACAAAGATGCATCGTGACTTGAGAGAAGTTTATTGGTGGAGTATTATGAAGAAATGTATCGCAAAGTTTGTTGCTAAGTGTCCAAATTGCCAACAATTTAAAGTAGAGCACCAAAGGCCCGGTGGTATGGCTCAGAACATAGAACATTCAAAATGGAAATGGGAGATGATCATATGGATTTCATCATAGGTTTACCAAGGTCTAGCATGCAACATGATTTTATTTGGCTGATTGTTGATAGAATGATAAAATCAGCCCACTCTTTACCGATAAAGACTACCCATTCAGTAGAAGACTATGCTAAGTTGTACATTCAAGAGGTAGTAAGACTTCATGGAGTCCCTGTTTCAATTATTTTATATAGAGGAGCATAATTTACTGCACATTTTTGGATGTCATTCCAGAAAGGTTTGGGTTCGAAAGTGAACTTGAGTACTGTTTTTCATCCTCAGGCAGATGGTCAAGCAGAGTGCACTATTCAGACTCTAGAAGATATGTTGAGGGCCTGTGTGATTGATTTCAAAGGTAATTGGGATGATCACCTACCTCTTTTTGAGTTTGCTTATAACAATAGTTACCAGTCTAGCATCCAGATGGCTCCGTATGAAGCGCTATATGGGAGAAGATGCAGATCTCCTATTGGATGATTTGAAGTTGGTGAAGTTGGGTTGATAAGACCATACTTAGTTCATCAAGCTATGGAGAAAGTGAAAGTTATTCAAGAGAGGTTGAAAACAACGCAGAGTCGTCAGAAGTCCTACACTGATGTTAGGAGAAGGGAGTTAAAGTTAGAAGTAGATGATTGAGTATACTTGAAAGTTTCACCCATGAAGGGTGTTATGAGATTTGGTAAGAAGGGGAAGCTTAGTCCCTGGTATACTGGTCCTTACAAAATATCCAAAAAGATGAGTAATGTAGCTTATGAGTTGGAACTACCACAAGAGTTAGCAGTGGTCCATCCTGTGTTTCATGTTTCCATGTTGAAGAACTGCATGGGAGATCCTTCACTTATCATACCAACTGAAGATATTGGTATCAATGATAGCTTGTCTTATGAGGAGATCCCTGTTCAGATTCTAGACCGGCAGGTTCGCAAGTTGAGGACCAAGGAAGTAGCTTCAGTCAATGTTGTTTGGAGAAATCAGTTTGTTAAGGAAGCTACTTGGGAAGCAGAGGAGGATATCAAAAATAGATATCCACATCTCTTTGAGCCCGGAGAAATTCCAGACCAATATACTAATTTTCTTCTTAGTACTCTTTAATTGATATGCTTAATGTGTTAGATTTGCTTGTTGGGTGTTTGAATTGAATATTTGATGTGATGCCCTTAGCTTATTAGTAATCTCATTCGAGGACGAATGTTCACAAGGTGGAGATATTGTAACACCTCGCTATTTGAAAGAACTTGAAGAGTTAGAATTAAAAAGAGTCATTTTTGGAAAGAATGAAAAATCTGGAAAATCGGTTAAGTTATGTTAAGTTTGAGGTTTGGGTCAACTTCAAACGACTATAACTCCACCTCAAGATGATTTAGGTGTGCTACAAGATACCTTAGGAAATATCTTTGAATTATTTTCCAACGCCGCTGAGTTTTCTCAATTTCGAGTTCGTATGAGAGGGATATGACCATTCAAAGTTGGGCTGTCTAGATAAGGAAAGTCAAAATCGGATTTTAGGAGGGTATTATGGTCTTTTCACTACCCAATTATTTAATTTCATTTTTGGTAATTAAGTTGGGGTCTAAACTGATTTGGTTCAGTTTACGCTTCATAAAAAAGAGTAAGGGTTTTGAGAAAAGAGAAAAAAAAAGGAGAAAAAAGGAGAAGAGGCAAGAAATCATCATGTTCTTGAAGCTAGGATTGTGGATTTCGTCAATGGGTGATCCCTACGAGGTATGTGAGATCACATAGTATTGGGTTAGTTCACCTACGCGTGAATCATGATGCAATTCTGCAAAGTTATGTTCTTGAAAGTATAGAAATTGAGTTCTTGATGGGTTTTATTGAAATTCTATTGGGTTCTTGATTTGTTAAAGTTGTTGAGGAATTCTTGGGTTAAATTCATGAAAATTGATGTTGATTTGAGTAGTTTCTTGCACATTTTGGTTGTGTATTCGATTCTAAGCGGTTAGGGAAGGAAACATTCGAATCTAGAGGGTTTAGAGTTGAAAAACGAGCAGGAAAAATCATCAAAAACCTGGGGAGGGGGCTGGGGCGCCGCGCCACTCAGAGCGCCCTAAAATGAATCTCTGAAGTTTGGGCATTGGGACGCCATGCCAACCAGTGCGCCCCAACCCAGTTTATGAAGTTTTCCCTCTGGCGCCCCGCGCCACTCAGAGCGCTAGGGACGCCAGGTCTTCTACCCTTTCCCACTTCTTTCCTTTTGAGTTCCCTAGCAATGTACCTTAGTTTTCTAGTTGATTTATACACTCTAAGGTACGTTGAAACACCATGAAATCATCCATAAACAAGAGATCATGAACCTTGAATCCATAATTCAATTCAAGGAAAGTTAAGACTCAAGTCAACAGAAGTTCATAGAGTTTTCCAAACATTTTAACTTTGTTTTAAGACTTGAGTTTTGAGTTGAGTAAAGAGTAAAGATTGAAGTTCATTTCTTCAAAAGAGTATATCGGGACTATGTATTCCCAAAGTGTAAATGTGTTCACATTTTAAACAAGAGTGGAAACACCGATTTCCTAAAGAGCCTTTGAGCTAGATTTTGAGTAATTATCTCAAATCAGAGAAAGAGTTCTGTTTTAAAACATATGAGCTGAGTATATTTTGGGAGTAGTATTGAGCACTGATATGGGGATGAGTTCATAATAACTCAAGTCTCCATAAACCATGTAGCCATCTTGTGTATAAAGGGTCATACTTTTTAGATGACACCTTAATGATTTTAGCATAGACTAGTGGATCCACTTAGTTGAGACGTTCTATATCCCGACAAGTTATAGGACAGTTCTAGCAGTGTGGGAAAGACGTTGTATCAACACTTTAGCTCATAGTGATGATTGTTGGTTAGAGAAACATTCACAAAATTATATTTATTTACTATACATGTATATTTTACTTACTGCTTTAAATGCTTTATATAAGCTGCATATTTACTGTTGTTTATTTATGCATTGAGTTGACTATTCATGAGTTGAATAAATCGGAGGTAAGTGTTTATTTCAAAATTCATTTCGAGCTTATGTCATGTTTAGTTTTCCCCTCACATGCTCGTACATTCAATGTACTGATTTCATTTAGCCTGTATCATTTTATGATGAAGATACAGGTAATCAGGATCAACATCCAGCGCCTCGTTGATTTAGTCGAGCATCTCAGAGTCTGTTGGTGAGCCTACTTGCATTCCGAAGGATCCCCTTTTATTGCTTTACTAGTTCAATTGTTTAGGATGATCGTGGGTCTGTCCCGACATCCTTCATAGTTATTAGAGGCTTCATAGATAGTTAGACAATATTAGTTCTTTATTATTATTCATTTCAGTTGTTGTTTTAAGACTTAAGTTTGCCTTATTGGCTAGTTGAATGTTTTCTTTATAACATTCTTGTTTTATATGGGTTTATCTTTTTTAAGTTAAGTCTTCTGCTGAGTAGTAAGCCAGGCCAAGGGTTCGTTTAGGGCCAAAAATGGTTCTCGGGTACCAGTCCCTCCTAGGTTATAGGCTCGGGGTGTGACATAAATCATCGCATGTATGTGTTATAATGTATTAATATTTTTAAATAATGACAAAAGTCCCGTCTTAATAGTTAATGAGATGGATGGACTCCTTATAAAACTTGGACAATCTTCCTCCCTTTGAGCTACCTTTTGGGTGTGACTTAGGCCTAAAACCTAATTTAACATGGTATTAGAGCAAGACCCATCTCACCCAATATTGGGACCCCTAAAAAAGATTACACACGCATCACATGCTAAGCACTGAGCGTGAGGTGGTTCAAAAATTGCTCACGCACTAGATGACATTGCCCACACACCAAATGCTAAGCACTGTCGTGAAGTGGGGGTCTGAGTTTGGTCTAAAACCTAATTTAACAAATATTATATAAGTAGTGTATAACTATGTATATTGTTATACAATATTGATATTGTCACGACCTAGACCTTCGTGATTGGCACCCACACTAACTCTCCAGTGGGAGAACCACTACTACAACCCAAACCAAGCAACTAAACCCAAACTAAGGAATTTAAGTTACAAAAGCAAGTTAAATACTAAGGAAATAAATAGAGTTCCCATAAACTCTAAACAAAAGTCTAACAATAGCACACTAACATTGCGGAAGTAATGCCTAGAACCTGAAAGTCAATGTACCAAAACATCTAAAGTTCAACAAGTCTAAACAAGAAGGGATGCAACCCAAATCTAATGAACTAATCAACTAACTAGAACATAGTCTAAGTTCGAAAATGGTGAACATAGACGAAATAAACCCATGGCAGCCCGGAAGAATTGGCTCACCCTTGAATTCAAACGATCACTGATCTCCTAAGCGAGGTCTGTCAATAGCCGCCGGAAGATGTCCTGTACTCAACAAAAATAAGAGCAAGTACAGTATCAGTACACAACCACAGTATACTGGTAGGATCACGCAGCTATCCCACTAAGTGTAACATAAGAAAGTCAATGCAACATTATGATCACATACATATATCGAACATATACAATATCATCAATATTTACGAACAACGAACAACTTCACATTTCTCAAAATGCACAATTATGACAAGTCATTGGTCCTCTCATGGAACCCAAACCCAAACATTTAGCATACCGAAACGTGGTACCCGATCCAATGATTATGTTAGAACGTGGCAATCGATCCCCTAATTATGCCAGAACGTGATAACAAATCCTAGTTAGTTATGCCGGAATGTGGCAACCGTTCGATTCAACACACCACAATCACAATCACAAGTATATCCTCAATATCATACAATTAAGTCATGATTTCATGGTAACCATCATTCATCTATCTTATTTACAACAAGTGTGATCAATAATGCAACATTCATATACATACATGTATCATAATGAAGCAAAAACAAACATACATCACACAATCATGGAATCACAACCATCACCTCTTGTAACAAGCTTGAAATCCTAAGAAACTTGATCCTTTCCTTTCCAGATTCGTTCCGCTTGTTCTTGGTCTACAAACAATCAATATAATATGAGAATCATTAAACAATCACTACTTACCCGGATTACAAACAATTCTAACAACCCTAAATCCTACCCATGGTCCCAAGTATCCAAAATAGGGTTGTTTTCACCATATAATCTACATCCAAACCTTCCCCTATCATTAATTAACCATTCCATTATGTTCTATGGATTGAAAAACGGATTCGGGGAGTTAAAATCTTACCTTTAGCCTTAAGAATAGTGGAAAACTGTTAGGAGTCGCCTGGGGTTCATTCTTTAGCTCTAAAAATTGAAAAGTGCATAATAAGTCGTTTAGGGATTTATTTACGACTTTAAGTAGCGTCTGACCTGCCACAACGACCCTCACCCCGCTGCATTGCCCCCGCCAAAGCGACAAAATCTAGCGTCAAAGTGGCTTGCACGAAACAGTGAGCTATTTTAATAATTCCAAAATCCCTATTTTACAACACACCTCTAACCCACGACGCTCAGAAAATACCCTTCACTCTAAGATTGATTTCGAGAGTTCTACTCACCCGAATTCAATTCTGTAAAGTTGTACGGGTTCCTTAACGACTTATCTAACTTCTCATGTAATCAAAATCATAAATGAGTCACCCGATTGTTACCAGATTTTCCTACACCTCAATGACTTCGATCTTGTCTAAATTTGGACTAGGTTGGGAAAATCCAAATACTACGAAAAAGTTTTTCGGTCTCAAATTTTTCTCCGTTGGCATTTCTATAACGAAGGAAACAAGTCGTTACAATAGATTCCAATTTACCCATCACTCATCCCCGAGTGACAAAATTTAGGAAAAATAGGCTAAGGAAAGAATGAAGTAGTACCTGAATCGACGAACTATTAGGGATACTTGTCTCGCATGTCCCTCTCGGTCTCCCAAGTAGCTTGCTCAACTGGACGATGCTTTCATTGAACTTTCACGGACTTAATCTCATTGGTCCTTAACTTGAGTACATCACGATCAAGAATTGCAATTGGTTCCTCCTCATATTGGAGGTCTTTGTCTAACACAATTGAGACCTACTTAATGATGTAATCACCGTCACCATGATACCTCTTTAACATGGACACATGAAATACCGGATGAACACCCGATATATTAGGAGGTAAATCCAATCTATACGCTACCGGTCCCACACATTCAAGAACCTCAAAGGGACCAATCTAGCTAGGACTTAGCTTACCTTTCTTACCAAATCTCATCACCCCTTTCATGGGTGATACCTTAAGAAGAACATTTTCACTGGTTTGAAATGCCATGTCTCTTACCTTATGGTCCGCATACTTTTTCTGTCTACTCTGGGCTGCTAGAAGCTTAGCTTGAATACTCCTCACCTTATCTTGAACATCTTTTACTAAATCAACCCCCAATGGTTTCACATCTCCAGCCTTAAACCATCCTATGGGTGATCTACATCTCCTTCCATATAATGCCTCAAATGGTGCCGTATCAATACTGGAGTGATAACTATTATTATAGGAGAACTCACACAAAGGTATGAATTTATCCCAATGCCCTCCAAAATCAATCACACATGCCCTCAACATGTCATCTAACACTTGGATAGTTGTACTAAAAATGAGTTGTGTGCCCAATTCATCATGTAATTTTCTCCAAAACTTGGATGTGAATTGGGTACCATGGTCTGAGATGATAGAGAAGGGCACCCCATGCACCCTCACTATCTCTTTCACATAAACTTTAGCCAATTGTTTAGCATTATAATTTGTTCTTACCGGAATAAAATGGGCTGACTTGGTCAATCTATCAACCACTACCCAAATAGAATCAAACTTTCCCAATGTCTTGGGAAGACCAACCACAAAATCCATGGCTATTATTTCGCACTTCCATTCCGTAATTGGCATTCTTTGAAGCAAGCATGCAGACCTTTGATGTTCATACTTCACTTGTTAACAATTTAGACACTTCTCCACAAACTCCTCTATACCCTTCTTCATGCCCGGCCATCAATAAATTCGCTTCAAATCTCGATACATTTTGGTCACACTCGGATGAATAAAATATCGCGAACCATGAGACTTTGCCAATAATTTCTCAATCAAGTCATCTACTTTAAGAACACATATTCTTCCTTTAAAATTGAGCACACTATCCGCATCAAGAGTGGTCTCGTGTGCCTTACCATTCGTAGTCTTCTTCCTAAGATCCTCCAAATTCTCATCCTCAAATTGTTTGGCCTTGATCTCCTCAATGAATGTGGCCCTTACTTCAATACTAGCTAACACCCCACATCTTTTTGAGATGCCCAACTTCATGAACTTTGACTCTAAGGTTTGAATTTCCTTAGTCAAAGGTAGGCAAGCTAAACTACCCATACTTACCGCCTTCCGACTCAAAGCGTTTTCCACTACATTAGCCTTACTTGGATGGTATTGAATGGTGACATCATAACCTTTAAGTAACTCCATCCACCTTCGCTGTCTCAAATTCAGATCCTTTTGAGTGAACACATGCTGCAAACTACGATGATCAGTAAATACCTCACATTTAGCACCATAGAGGTAATGTCGCCAGATCTTAAGAGTAAATACTACCGCTGCCAACTCTAAATCATGCGTTGGATAATTTTTCTCATGCACCTTCAATTGGCGCGATGCATAGGCTATAACATTCTTATCCTGCATTAACACCACGTCCAACCCAGAATGAGAAGCATCGCAATAAATAATAAAATCCTTACCTTCCACCGGTAATGCTAGAATAGGTGCGGTGGTCAAGAGAGTTTTGAGCTTTTGGAAGCTCTCGTCACATTTTTCAGTCCATTCAAATGGTATTTCATTTTTGGTCAAATTAGTCAAGTGAGTGGCAATAGAAGCAAATTTCTTCACAAATTGAAGATAACAGCTAGCGAGCCCCATAAAACTCCTAACTTTCGTCACGGAGCTAGGCCGAACCCAATTCTTAACCACCTCAATCTTTTGAGGATCCACCATTACCCCTTCTTTCGAAACTACATGCCCAAAAAATGTAACAAAAGTCAACCAAAATTCACACTTAGAAAATTTAGCATACAATCTTTGTTTCCCAAGAACACCCAAAACAACACGAAGATGGTCGGCATGCTCTTCCTCACTTTTCGAGTAGACCAAAATATCATCAATAAAGACTATAACAAATGAATCAAGAAACGGCTTAAACACCCCATTCATCAAACTCATGAACGCTGCAGGCGCATTAGTCGAACAAAAGGACATAATTAGAAATTCATAGTGCCCATAGAGATTTCTAAACGTCATCTTGGGCACATCATCATTCCTAATTTTTAATTTATGGTAACCAGACCTTAGATTAATCTTTAGAGAAAACTGATGCACATTGCAATTGGTAAAAAAGATCATATATTCGAGGCAAATGATATTTGTTTCGAATAGTGACTCTATTCAATTGCCGGTAATCTATACACATTCTCATACTACCATAATTTTTCTTAACAAACAAAACAGGGGCACCCCATGGGGAAGCACTAGGTCAAATAAATCCCTTATCAAGAAGCTCTTGGATTTGAGCCTTAAGCTTTCTTAATTCCGTCGGAGCCATATGATATGGAGGAATAGAAATGGGGCGCGTACCAGGTTCTAAATCAATGCAGAAATCTATATCTCTATCCGGAGGCATATCAGGCAATTCACTAAGAAATTCTTCTCTAAATTTTGACACTACAGGAATAGACCCAATGGATTGAGCCTTAATCTCAACATCCCTAATATGAGACAAATAAACCAAACAACCCTGGTCTACCAATTTCCTAACCCGAATGGAGGATGTGATCTTAGCTTGCTTAGGCTTGTACACCCCTTCCTGAAATTTCTAGAGTTACATACTTAGTATTACAATTAAGCACAACATAATAGGGGGACAACCAAGTCATGCCTAAGATTATATCAAAATCAGTCATATCCAAAATCACCAAATCAGCCCAGGTCTGAAAACCCATAAACAAAATAAGACGAGCATGATAGACATGGGTGACTATGACTGATTCTCCAACTGAGGTAGAAACATGGATATGGGCATTAAATATATCACAAATCATATTAAACTTTGAGGCAAATCTCATGGATACATATGAATAAGTAGAACCCAGATCAAATAACACATTAGCCATCTGGTCACAGACAAGAATAATACCTGTGATCACCGCGTCAGATGCCTCTGCCTCATTTTTGCCTGGAAAGGCATAACACTGAGCCCTATCATCTTGACGAGCCACTTCCCTGTCTGGTTGCAAGTCACCCCTGCATGCATTACCATTTCCTCTACTTCCACGGCCTCGCTAATTACCTCCTCGCCCACCTTGTGGACGCCTTTGACCATTATTACCATTTCCCGCAGGTACCATTGCTCTAGACTGCTGCTGCGCGGAATCTAATACACGTGGGTAGGGACAATCTCTCCTCATATGCTCAGGTTCTCCATAGTTGTAACAAGTACGATCAAAAGATGGGTTTCCGCCCGTTGAAGGTGTGATTACCTGGCTATCTTGAAAATTATGAGATGGAGTTTCCGAGTAACTACCTGTAGAGGCGGGCATAGCAGACTGAATTGGATTGGCTGCAACGCCTTTCGGACCCCTTAGAATAAGAACCTTGAAAGTTACCCGAGTTCTTGGCCCTTTTTACCTATACCTTAGCTTGACCGTCTCGCCTCACCCCTTCCACTTTCTTAACATAGTATGTTACCTCATTAAAGCTCCTCCCTCCAGAAGTCATATGAACAGATAATACTTGTAACTCAAAATTTAGTCCCCTAATAAATAACCGGATTCTCTCTTTCTCAGTCGTCACCAATTGAGTAACATATCTAGACAAAGCATGGAACTTGGCCTCATAAGCAGCCACATTCATACCACCTTGCTCCAAAGCCATGAACTCATCCTTCTTGCGATCCCTCAAAGTCCTAGGCACATACTTTTCTAGAAACAGAGCATGGAATTGGGTCCAAGTAAGTAGAGGTAAAGTTGAAGATCTACATTCCATGTAAGCTCTCTACCATTGTTTAGCCTCACCTTGAAGTTGAAAGGACACAAACTCAACCCCATGCTGATGGATAATTCCCAACTTATGAAGCCTCTCATAGCATTCTAAGATGAACTCATAAGCATCCTCATTCTAAAAATCAAGAAACACATGAGGATTTAGCTTTAGAAACTTAGTCAACATTTCATGCTCATTACCAGTCATAACAGAACCCAACAAAGGGCAGAAGAAAACATCATTACCTCCGGTCCCACCCTCCTTGGGCGTAGTGCTAGTAACAGAAGGATTAGTATGAGATTGAGTTGCTTGAGAAGAAGGAAGCACTCCAGGACTAACCAACCCCTTCAAGAATGACATGATCTGTCGAGCTAACACTGGTCTATGGGGGGAACATCGGTAGTCACAGCATGCACCTCTTCCTCTTGTCCCACATCCTCAACATTCTCCTCTTCAATCTCTTCATGATACGCATGAGGGTTCTCATTCACAGGAGCATTCTCAACAGGAGCTCCATTCCCAGCAGGCGTTACTCTTCCACGGCCTCTACCCCTAGTTCTTCCTCTACCCCTACCTCGACTACGACCTCTCGCTACAGATTCCTCAGCTGGAGCATTGACGGTAGCTACGGGCCTGACATTGTTGAATCTAGTATTAACTATCTATGGACAGAAGAGTGAAGGAGGTTAAACACCAATTTGAATCGCCAGATACCAATTGGAATCAATTCATAGCACTAAAGGAGACAAGAGAAAACATAGAGATTTCCTAAAGTCCTATAGCCTCTCGAAGAAAAGTAAAGGCATCCCCGTACCGTTCCCCGAGACTCTACTAGACTCATTTTGGTACATCGAGATAAACGAACCTAAAATCTAATACCAACTTTGTCACGACCCAGACCGTCGTGATTGTCACCCACACTAACTCTCCGGTGGGAGAACCTCTACTTCAACCCAAACCAAACAACTAAACCAAAACTAAGGCATTTAAGTTACAGAAGTAAGTTAAATACTAAGGAAATAAATAGAGTTCGCATAAACTCTAAGCAAAAGTCTAACAATAATACACTAACATTGCGGAAGTAATTCCTAGAACCTGAAAGTCAATGTACTAAAACATTTAAAGTTCAACAAGCCTAAACAAAAAGGGATGCAACCCCAATCTAATGAACTAATCAACTAACTAGAACATAGTCTAGTCCGGAAATGGTGGACATAGACGAAAGAGAACCCATGACAGCCCGAAAGAATTGGCTCACCTTTGAATTCGAACGATCACTGATCTCTTAAGCGAGGTTTGTCAATAGCCGCTGGAAGATGCCATGTATTCAACAAAAAATAAAAGCAAGTATAGTATCATTACACAACCACAGCGTACTGGTAGGATCACGCGGCTATCTCACTAAGTGTAACATAAGCAAGTCAATACAACATTATAATCACATGCATATATCGAACATATACAATATCATCAACATTTACGAACAATGAACAACTTCACATTTCTCAAAAATGCACAATTATGACAAGTCATTGGTCCTCTTATGGAACCCAACCCCAAACAGTTAGCATACCGGAACATGGTACCCGATCCAATGATTATACCAGAACGTGGCAACCGATCTTATAATTATGCCAGAACGTGGCAACTGATCCAAGTTGTTATGCCGGAACGTGGCAACCGATCCATTCAACACACCACAATCACAATCACAAGTATATCCTCAAGATCATACAATTAAGTTATGATTTCATAGTAACCATCATTCATCTATCTCATTTACAACAAGTGTGATCAATAATGCAACATTCATATACATATATGTATCATAATGAAGCAAGAACAAACATACATCACACAATCATGGAATCACAACCATCACCTACCTCGAAACAAGCTTGAAACACTAAGAAACTTAATCATTCCCTTTCCAAATTCATTACGCTTGTTCTTGGTCTACAAACAATCAATATAATACGGGAATCAATAAACAATCCGGATTACTAACAATTCTAACAACCCTAGATCATACCCATGATCCCAAGTATCCAAAATAAGGATGTTTCCACCATAGAATCTAGATCCAAACCCTCCCCCATAATTAATTACCCATTCTATTACGTTCTACGGATAAACAATAGATTCGGGGAGTTAAAATCTTACCTTTAGCCTCAAGAATGGTGGAAAACTGTTAGGAGTCGCATGGGGTTCGTTCTTTAGTTCTAAAAATCGAAAAGTGCAGAATAAAGTCGTTTAGGGGTTTATTTACGAATTTAAGTCGCATCTGGCCCGCCACGGCGGGCCTCACCCCGCTACAGCGGCCCGGCCAGAGCGACAAAATCTAGCGCCAAAGCGGCTTGCACGAAACAGTTAGCTATTTTAATAATTCCAAAATCCTCATTTCACAACACACCTCTAACCCACGACGCTCAGAAAATACCCTTCACGCTAAGATCGATTCCAAGAGTTCTACTCGCCGGAATTCAATTCCGTAAAGTCGTGCGGGTTCCTTAACGACTTATCTAACTACTCATGTAATCAAATTCATAAATGAGTCACCCAATTGTTACCAGATTTCCCTACACCTCAATGACTCCGATTTCATCCAAATCTGGACTAGGTTGGGGAAATCCAAATACTATGAAAAAGTTTTTCGTTCCCAAATTCCCCCTGTTGACATTTCTATAATGACGAAAACAGGTCGTTACAGATATATTGCAGAAGTTCATCTTCCTCAATGAGGTGAATATTTTCTTTTTCAAATTCGATCAACTCAAATTCCTCTAAACAACTCAAAATTTTAGATATAAACTTCTTATGATGTCTCGATTCTTTTGATATATTATTCACTAAAAAAATTACATTTATGATAGATCAAATTTTAAAATTTGAGTTTTTGGCGAATTTTTATACTTGAATCTGGAAAATATTGCGTGTTGGGTTCGAAAGTAATCATTGCATCATGCGCAAGTTTATAATTGCAAATCATATTGGGATAAATCACATGATAAAAATTATACTAAAAGAAACATAATATTATTATATTATTTGTCCAATTGGCTTACATATTTAAAAACTAATAAAAAATATAAAATTTGTAGAGAAAAATTCTTCATATAAATAAAACTCTCTAAACGACTATATTGTGGATATAATTGTGTTCTTATAAGTATGAGAACAGAATTATATATTTTTTATAGAAAAAATTAAAATATTTATAATAATAATTTAACTTTCCTTCGAGAAAATAGTAAAACTCAAATATGACAAAAAAACTGACAATATTGTGCTGGAAAAAAAGGAGAGGATCACATTCATACATACATAAATATAAAATCAAGGAAAATGCAAATACAGTAGGCGGCAGACAGCAGTGACAGAAGAAAACTCTTCTGTCACTGTTTTAACAAATAATGACCATTATTAGTAATTTAGATAAATTAGGGCCATTTTGGGTTAAAACAGTGGCCAAAACGTTACTACCTGTAATTTACCCTTTTAACATATGTGAACTTAATTAAGCTCGAGCTCACGTTTCATTCATTGACAATGTATTTTTTTTATATATAATTGTATTATTTGTTACGTAATAATTACAAATAAACCTTTTGAAACAAAACAATAATGCACAAACTAATAAAATAATAACTAATTTTCTATTGGGTTTTAAAAATTATGAATGGAAAATGAAGAGTTGTGCCCTACAAGAAAAGTGTGAATTACATGGGGATTTTCCTGGGGATTAGTATGAAAATTCGTAGGAAACTTATTTTCCTGCAAATTTTCATACTAATCCCCATGTAATTCACACTTTTCTTGTAGTGGTGACTTTTATAAAGAGTGGTCATTTTAATGAAAAGTTGCTATTTTTATGAAAAAATTATGACTTTTATGAAAGGTTGTAACCTTTTCGAAGTGTTGTGATTTTTTCAAAGAGTTGTGACATTTTCGATAAGACACCATAAACATATGTTCACACTACTTTTTGTTGTCTACAAATAGAGGGGTTTCCTCTCATTTTTGAAGAACAAATTTCTAGACGTCTTCTTCTTCTACTACTTAATCTAGTATTTTAAGTGTATTTTACTGTTGTTGAGTGGTTTGCTGACAATGTGGTCTTAGGTACCGATATACTCGTGAGTAATATCGTTTTATCCTAGGAGAATATATTCCATTAACCTCAAGTACTTGAGGGAAAATAATTTTCTTGAGGATACACTATGCATTCAGTGGGATCGATTTTCTTCTTTGAGAAAAATATTTTGTATATTATTTCTAATCTGTTTAAGATTGTCTTTTTTTCTACTGGTTTTAAGTTTCTAGTTTTGAAAATACTCTTTAAACTTTGTTATTTCTTACCAAGTTTTTCAAAGTAATTGTTCTAGTATCTTAGTGATACAAATGAAAAGGGTCAAAAATATCCTCAAACTATTGGATATGGATCACATATACCATCGGTTTTATTTTGGTAGCAAAACTACCCTTGGGTCTTTTCTGTGCTTGTACGAGAACAATAAGGTGTGGTAAAAATTTGTATTTTTTTTACTTTTGTATTGTGTCCTGTGTTTAATTGGTGTTAATAACTTGAACAGGGTCGGCATGATTTTGGGGAAAGACTTAAATTTGTGTGAGTTGTTGTCTTGTTTTGTGTAAAGGGTGTTGGGAGAAATTGATACATGTTGTGGTTTAAGTTTATTGATGACTTTTGAATTGTTAGTCGAATATGTATTTGTTAGAATTATTGTTAGTGTTAATAACTAGATAAATTTTGATCTTATGAAATTATGTTCTTGGTTGCCTCTTCTTTGTGATCCTGCGTTTCCTCGATTTCAAAATATGCACATAACCTTGGCATTGATGGCTTCAGAATTCAGATCGGAAAAGGTCCTAGGCGGTGGGTTATATCCTAAGTAGATGCCACGTCATGTGCTAAATCAGCACAAACATGGATTTGTTAAGTAGAAGGGTATTTAATTTGTGGTCTATTGTGCTAACGACGAGGGTAGTTTTGCTACCAAAATTAAACAAAGGATATATGTGGTCCATTTCTAATAGTTTGAGAGTAGTTTTTGGCCCTTTTCCGTTTAAACAATCAAATATTAGATACAAAAATCATATCTAAACACAACTCAAACTTTGAAAATTCTCAATAAGTGAAAAACTATTTGTAATAAGTTATTTTGCCAGAAATGAAAGAAGGGAGAATGCTTTTGAGTATTGATAGCACCCACGGAAACTCTACTCTATTGAAGGACAAGAATAAAGCTTTAGAAGTTCCAAGGAGGCCCGTGACAAGATCTCAAATGAAGAAGTTCAATGAGCTTCAATCGCAGAGCCAAATGTGTCTTGTTGGAAGATGAGCTCAAGTTCAAGGGAGATATAGTTTGCAAATGCAACAACTATTTGATGGTCCAAGTTGAAGTCCAAGAGCCAAGAGGAGAAATATTGGGGTCCAAAATTCAACCCTGAAGAGGTCCAAAGTGAGGCCCAAACTAGCCCAAAATAAGCATAAACGAAAGTGGAAACTTTTCAAAACAACAATATTTTAGCATTTAATAGGATGTCTTAGCCACACTTTCAATATTTATTAAAAATGTCAATATTTTAGTTTGTTATGAGTTGATTTATGTATTTTTTTTCTTTATTTAACTTAACATAATGTAATTAAGAAATAACAAACTAGAGAAAATCAAGGGAGGGAATATTTCAACTTAGGTAAAGTTGCTGAAAATCTTCATTACTTCCATTACAAAAGATTATGAGACCTAAAATAGGTGATCTCTTTCTTCTTCCTAAAGGCCACTATTTGGCTTTGTCTTTCAAAACTAGTTATTGTTATGAAACTTTATGATAATACCTTAGAGTTTTATCTATTAAATTTGATTTTTGTAAATTTACAAATTTGAACACCTATAGTTTTATCTATTATTTGACATACTTTCTCATAGTGTATTTATTTTATTTACCAGAATTTTGTATCTTTTCTTAAATCGTATTCATGTCAATATGTATATCATTTGTCTTTGTATTCATTCTAGTTTTCATGTTGTATTTTGTATAATGAAACTTGTATTTCTTTATTAGTTCGTATTCATTCCAATAGGTATGTCATATGAATCTGTAGTTAATTAAGAAACATATTTGTATTCATGTATATTTTTCACTGTGTATTTATTTTTCTCTTCAGAATTCTGTTTCCTTTCCTAAGTCGTATTCATTCCAATATGTATATTATTTGTATTTGTATTCATTCTAGTTTTTATATTGTAATTTGTTTAATGATATATAAAATACAAAAATAATATGATGGAAAAGTGAGAATAAAACTGAAAAGGAATGAGTGAATATTTGTTGTAATCATTCTTAAATAAAATACATAACTAGTTGGTATACCTTTGGAATGAATATAACTTAGGAACAAATACAAGATTCATAAACTATGCAATGTGAGATTTTGAATAAATACAAATATTAATAGCATGCATACTGGTTTGAATACGAATTGAGAAATGATACAAAATTCTGAAGAAGAAAAAAACTATAAAAACAAAACAAACTAATAAAAAGTTGTTCTTCCCATAAATAAAATACATAACTAGTTAGCATACCTTTAGGATGAATACAAATTAGGAACAAATACAAGATTCATAAACTATGCAACATGATATTTTGAATGAATACAAATATTAATAGCATACATACTGATTTGAATACAAATTGAGAAATAATACAAAATTCTAAAAAAAACTATAGATACAAAACAAACCAATAGGAAATTTATCTTCCTCAACTTGGTCTTCATCATGTTTTTCGAAATCTTCTGCACCCAAAAAATTCTTTTTTTTATTAATAGTCTTTACCCTGACATTGCTATCTTGAACTTGAATGCGGGTAGAATCATGAAGAAACTTAGATCTCCTCTCTTGAGCCATTTTAACCGCAGAGCCTACATTTTTGAATAATCTTCCAGTAATGCATAAATCAAATGAGGAAAAATCCCCAAAAAGTTGATGATTATATGTGATGCCTCATATAGTCCTCTTTGAATCAGATATTGGATTGCAATATTTGTGTTTTCCCCTTATCTGAAATCCTAACTGAAAATGGGGAGATTGAAAAACAGAAGAACGCACAAAATAGCCTAAATAGTTTCAGACGAAAACATAGAACAATAGTATATAAAAAATAAACAACACTTCATGACAATGTATTTACCTGTATCAAATGTTGAAAATCTTTTGAATAATTACTAAAATTTCTTAGAAAAATGGAGGAATTTCAGTTTAACAAGAAAAGATTTAAGTTAATTGAGGTGAGAGAATATGGGTAAAAATCCAGAGAGAGAGAAAGGAGAGAATGTGAGTAAAATTTTGAGAGAGAAAAAAATGGGCAATAAAGTCTTTTTTTTTTTTCCTTTTTCAACAATTATGAAGTTAAATGAAGTCAAATGTGAGCCCAAGTTGAGAAATAAAAGGAAGGTAAATAAAACTATATTAGGATACACTTTACTTGTTAAAATATTGACATTTTGATAATTTTAACAATTATTTAAACTATAGATATTTTTAATAATTATGTTAGCAATGTTGACTAGTTAGCTAATTTTCCCAAGTTAATTTCAGCCTTTAGGTAGAGCTAAAGCCATCAACCCCAAATGGGGCTCAAAAGTCATGACTAAGAAAGCCCAAAAAGGCTTTAGTTTAGCCATAAATATTAGGGTTTTACCGAGCTAGGATTTTATTTTCCTAGGTTCTAGATTGTTCTTTTAGGATTTTATTAGGACTGACAATCACATATTTTCCCTATAAATAGGAGTGATTTTTCATTCATTAAGGACACATTACTTTCAGAATAATAATATTTTGAGAGTTCTTTTAAACTTTTGCGACTTATAGTTTAGAAATTTTTCTTTCAAATTTTTACTAGTTTCATAGTTCAAGATATAAATTAATTTCTTCTTATGATATCTTTGTATCATTTGAAATTCTTTAGAAGACAATTAGTTTCTACATACTAATTGTTGTCTGAAGTTACTTATAAAGTGATCACAATCTGGATCTATCGTGTTGATTCATTTTTTCAAGTAAAGGCGTTAGATTTTTATTATAAATCTATACGCTCTACTTGAATCTTGTTGATACAAATCTATTGTTTTGATTAGTTTTCTCAAGTAAGGCATTAGATTTTTTTTCCTCATCTATCATTTTGATTTGTTATCTCAAATAAACATGTTAGATTTTTTTCTCATAAACATGTACGTTTGTACTTGAATTTTGTATAGGCTTTAAAACGTTGTGTTCTTGAAAATTATTATATTGTTCTTCCGAATTTTTCACATCTTTATTTCTAATTTTCAAATTCTTTTCTATTTTTGCTTTCTCACTTCTAGATAATCAATATTAAATATGAAATCTCACTAAAGTTTAATTTTAAAAAAAATTCTATTGCATTCTATGTGACTTTTTGAGTGCTTTAAGTTTTAATTTCTTAACATGATATTTTGTTTTATGAGTTAAAATATGTAACATCCCGACTTTTCAAAACGTCTAAATTAACTCGTATCTTCGTGGAAAGATAAGTAGGGTGGGTAATAAATTAAAAATGATGTGGTATGTCATATTTTAAGTGTTCAAGGGTTGTATCTCAAGTTTTGAAGTTAAGTAAGTGGCAAAATAAAAATTTGCGAAAGTTATTGTAAGTTCCTTTTTAAAGATTTCTCTTAAATTTGGGTCAAATGTATTGGATGTTTTCTCCCAATATATAAAGAGTTAAAAGGCCTATTACCCATTAAATCGAAGTCCTACGAGTCTAGTTTGCAACGCACAAAACCCCGTATCAAACCAACATCAGAGTAAAAAGTTATGCTGGTTTTCCTAGGGACTGCCGGGGCAGAATCCAGATCGGGTAAAAAATATGGTATGTCGAATTATTTAATGTTTTAAGCCATGAAAATATTTCATTTCAGTTCCAAACCAGAGAGAAAGCTTAAGAGAGGGTTCCTATGGAGTTCTATCATGATGAAGGTTAGTTTTTGACGATTTCTACCATTAAATATATCCCCCGTGCCTAGAAACGTAATTTCTACACGTGGCAGTCATTTTCCCCTTCTATTAGCTGCGTTTGGAGCTGGTTTTTGAAGATATAAATTTGTAGTTATTGGTGTTTCTTCAAGGTTTAAACTTGCTTAGCTAATATAATCATCTCGAGACTCTTTTATGATTGTTTTTATGAATTTCTATGGACGCTTCGACAAGTTCGGGCAATATGGCAAATCTGCCAATTTAAGATTAATTATGAACTGTTTATAGGTGTGTATCAGCTGTGTATATATAGTGTTTGCGAAGCTTAGGACATAAGGAACAACTTTCGTGAAGGAACTACGATCTTTCGAGCATTCATTGGAAAGGTATGTTAAGGTTATTCCCTTCGTTCGACATGTTTCCTTAGAGGTAGTTAACGTTGGTGATCTTGTAGATGTAATTGTTAGTGGTTGGCTGATTGGGTGGTTATAAACCCTCATTTTAGGGACTCACGATCTGTTAAGAAAGACCCTAAGTTAGGAACGACTTGGAGATTATTCATACATATTGTTTATAGCTAAATTACTTGCCTTTAGCCTATTCAATTGTTTGTTGTCTCCCTTGGGGCTATTGTGGTTAGTTGTTGAGCTATGAACTGCCTATGGGGGATATGATCTTGTCTAATAGGACTATGTTATTGCCAAAGAGGGCTATGTGTTGCCCACGGGGCTATATTGAAGCCAAAGAGGGTTATGTGTTGCCTACAGGGCTATTTTGATTCCAAAGAGGGCTATGTGTTGCCCACGGGGCTATATTGATACCAAAAAGTGTTATGTGTTTCCTACGAGGCTATTTTGATGCCAAAAAGGGCTACGTGTTGCCTACAGGGCTGTGTTGATGCAAAAGAGGGCTATGTGCAGCCCACAAAGCTATGGTGTTGCCTAAGAGGGCTATGTGCAACCTACGGGGCTATATCGTTGCCAAAAAGGGCTATGTGACTTCTTACAAAGACAAAGGGCAACCGATATGGGTATGTAGATTGATTTGGCACCTTTCGGGCTTATGGGGGCCTAGGTAGGTGGTATGTTGTTTGTACCTGCCGAGCTTATAGGGGCTTGGTTAGGTTGATGTTTGATCATTTTTGTATTTTTAGATTCAGTAGTGGGTTAGCATACTTATTTAAAATTTTGGTTTCCTTACGTGATTACTTTGGGTATATTATGATACTTGCTCATTTAGTCTATAGCCTTTCATACTCTGTACATTATTTTGTACTGACGCCCCATTGCCTTGGGGGAACTGCATTCATGCATGCAGGTCCCAATAGACGACCTAGTCCGGAGCTGCCAGAGTTGGGAGGTTTGTTACCTTTTGTTGTATATATCTTTATGGGTAGGCTGGGGCCCTGTCCCGCCAATCTTTACTACTCTTAGAGGCTTGCAGACTAGTGTGTGGGGTGTATAGCTACGTTATAGCCATACTGGCCTAGGTTGTTGCTTTGCTGAAGCTTGTGAGTTGTTTGATGTATTGTATTGATATATTCCTGCTTTTAGTTTTGGTATAGATATCATGGTGGCCTCGACGGCCCAATCAAGACTTCTGTGCTAGTTGGCTATTTCTTTATATGAACTCTTGGGAGTAGCTGTTTCTTTTATGGATCTGTTTACAGGGGCCTTGCCGGTCGAGGGCTTGATTTTAAGCTGAGATATACTTGTTTGTTTTCTTGACTGCGTATGATTGCCATGCGCTAGTAGCAACCAAGACTTCTGTGCTAGTTGGCTATTTCTTTATATGAACTCTTGGGAGTAGCTGTTTCTTTTATGGATCTGTTTACAGGGGCCTTGCCGGCCGAGGGCTTAATTTTAAGCTGAGATATACTTGTTTGTTTTCTTGACTGCGTATGACTGCCATGCGCTAGTAGCAAATGGTTCAGCAGGGTCGGCTCGAGCCTGAGTTTTGACATTAGTAGCCAGTTGTGCCCTTTGAATCTGGGGCGTGACAAAATAAGACTCTGCATTTAGTTTATATAATCAAAAATTTCATATAGGGGTTGGCGTTAATTGTTTGGTTGATAAAAAAATGTGTTTCAAAGGACTCTATTAAAAAGATTTTTGCTTTAGGTATTTTTAATTTGTCGAATGCTTCAAGTAAATATTTTTATGATGTCTTTCCTATCATAAAAACATTTTCCTGAAACACTCAACAAACTAAAGTCTAAAACAAAAGCACTTTTAACTTGCCTTTTGAACACACTATTTTTCTTATCAATCAAATAATTAACGACAACCTCATATATAAATTTTTTGATTACATAAATTAAATGAAGTGTCTTATTTTCAATTCATAAAACAAAGATACAATATTAGAAATCAAGATTTCAAGAACTAAAGAAAATCACATTGGTCCAATAGAAAAAAAAAAGAACTTTATAAAACATTCACAAAAATTCACGACTCAATTTACTGAAAAAAACATTGTAAAATCACCATAAAAATAACTTCAAAGAAATAGAACAAAAACGTAATGTCTTGAAAGAAAGAAGAGTTATATATTGGCATAATACATATATTGGACCTTAAACTTGGCTTCAAATTTTAACTTTGACCTCCAACTTTCATAGTGCACAAACAAGCACTTTAACTATCCAACCTTTTAATAAATAAACATGCGATTTTTGGAGCCAAGAGCGTGAAATGCAAACGCTGCCACGTGTATTAGTGAGCCACTCAATGGCTGCCAACTAATTAAACACTTTACACGTGCATTTTTTAACTAAAATAAAAATAAAATTAATTAAGGGTATAGTTGTCATTTCAGCATTTTTTTTTACTGTTGTAGGCCTTAAAAATCACTCCTAACTCGCGCAAAAAACGTGTACATCACGCGTTTTGCCA